>APFE031331690.1:2124-46642 GCA_000404065.3 Pinus taeda | reverse complement strand
AGCTGGTTTATTCCATTTCTGGTTGTAAGCATATTTCAGTATTTTCCATTAATGAAATGAAGTATTATTTCCGCTGCATCTTTGTGTATATGGTTATCTCTGTATTTTGTTGCGTTCTTTACAAGTCTGAATCAAAACTTCTCCACACTCCCATCTGCTCCATAATTCACCTTGTACACCCAGTGTGAGCCTACCACTAGTTTTCCCTCTGGGCGTGGCTCTATCACCTAGACATTGTTCTTGGTGATGGTGGAATACTCCTCCAAATGGCATCCAACCAAACTTGCCAAGAGGTGTTGAAATATGTAACTAGATTCGATCTTCATAATGACATATGAAATCATGATTTTGTGTATTTGATGAAAAGAGAAAAAACAAATTATTATTGTTATTCTTGAGGCATTAGTTTCATGCTCAAGAGAAATTTATTTTTAGTTCAAGTACCCATTGAGTGTTTCTAGGTTTTTCATAAAGTCAATTGAATCATTGTCATGTATTGAAGATCCATTTGGCCATGATACATATTGTAAAGAAAATTTATTTGAGTCAAAATAGAGTCAAAAGACCCTCCAAGACCTCGTCATGGCACAAAGATCAAGTCAGCCTACATGAAGGACAAGTTGGCCTAAAGAGAGCAATTTGTACCCCTTACAAGCCTATAAATAAGAAGGAACTCAACCTCATTTGGACACTCACTCAAGGAAGTTCGATCTCCTCAAGATAGAAGTTGGCAAATGACAAAGAAGGAGAAGAACAAGTTCGAAGTTTTGGGCCTCTCTCTCTCTCGCTTTTGTTAGGGTTTCTACAATTACTGGGCAAGACAAAATTTTGAAGCTGCATCTAAGTTGTGAAGTTGCATCGAAGTTGTGAAGCTGCATCGAAGCTATGACGCTGCAAGGTTGAAGCTGTGAAGCTGCAAGGTCGAAGCTGTGAAGCTGCAAGGTCACAACAAGGATGAAGTTGTGAAGTTGCGTCTAGGTCGAAGTTGTGAAGCTGCTAGGTCGAAGTTGTTGAAGCTACATCAAGGTCGAAGTTGCAGAAATTGTTGTTGGGGTCGAAGTTGTTGCAAAATTTGCTGGAAGGTCGAAGTTTGTTGCTGGAAGTCGTTCAAGAAGGAAAAAGTTGACCTGGTCTTGGAGGGTCTTGGTCAAGGGTCATAGGTTTTGGAATTCATCAATTAAAGTTCTATAAGAAGAGAAGAATTCTGATGGGTTTTCCTCTCAGTTGGAGAGGTTTTGGCCCTGGCTGATCGCCTACATCTTGTATCCTGTTGTCTCACTGTTCTTTATGATTTGGTAGTTGTTTGATGAAAGAGAACACTAATAATGATAAAGGAAAGAAGAAGTTAATCAAGTACAATAAAAATACATCACAAGCAGTTATCAAAATAATAAGAAATCGCCTAATCTAGCTGCCCTAGATTTCTCAACATGGTATCAGAGCTAAGGTGAGTACATCAAGGAAGGGTAGCACAAAGAAGGATACTCAAGGGCTGAAGTATGAAGAAATCATCTTGGAAACATCAAGAGCATCAATCATCAAGAAGAGTCTGATCAAGGAAGAGAAAGAAACCTAATACCCAGCGAAGGAAGAATAAAGAAGAGCAAAGCATTTTTTGAGCTGTTTTGGACTAATTCTCCTCCACACGTGCGAAGGTTAGGGCATCATTTGCAAATTGAAAGCCGAAAATTGCAGTGACTCAAAGGAGCCAAAGTTCAGGTCAAAGAAGGACTATTTTGCAAGCCGAATTGTCAAGAGAAGGATTCAAGGTCAAGCGAAGTCAAAAGGTGGCAAATCTATCCATATTCCAACCACACGTGTAACCTAGGGTTTCTACAGAAAAGGCCGAAATTGCAAACCTGCTACAGCAAGCCGAAATTCTAAATGGTAGAAAATTTGAGGTTGTGAAACAAGTTTGTCTAGTGTTTGACTTAAAGAAAGAAAGTAGGAAAAGGCGTTGTCATCATCAAGGAATCAATGTGATCTACCTGTGAGCCAAGGATCACTTTTGAAGGAAGACATCTTCTATTATCTACATCATCATCAAAATCAAGAAGGCATCAAGCTGAAGATTTCATCATCTAGGAGTATCTTCACTTGACAAGTAAGTATCTTTATATCTATATGTATCTATCAAGATGACTTCATTTTGCAAGGAAAGCAACAAATTGGTTGGGTTGTCAAAATTTTCTTGCATGGAAGAGGAGGATAGATTTGATCCTCATAAGAAAATGAAGTTGTTGAGCATGTTAAGGGTTTAATTGTCTAATCGCCAAAAGAAGAAGCTCAAGCTCTAACAAAATACATGAAAGGGAAAATATACAGACAAGATGAAGATATCAAAGACGAAGGAATAGCCTCATACTTTATGAGGGTGTCTGAAATAAGAGATCAACTACAAGAGTTGGAAGAAATAATGTCTGACAAGGAAATGACTACCATAGTGCTCAATGCACTACTAGAGGAATGGGGCAACTTCACATCAAGCATCTATGGGAAGAAGGAAGCTACTCCATTCAATGAACTATGTTCATTATGCAAAATCGAAGAAACCAGGCGGAAGGCAAAAATCGATATAGGATCTAGCGAGCAAGCACAAGCATCTGCTACCATGGCTAGAAGAAAAGGGAAGCTTGGGAAGCTTGGTCCTCATAAAAAGAAGAAGAACATGTCGAAGGTTCAATGCTATGGTTGTCATGAATATGGGCACTACAAGAGAGATTGTCCAAAGCTCAAGAAGGACAAAATAGGAAGGGAAGAAACCCATATCACTAAAGAAGTGGAAGAAGTTGAAAAGAAGAAATCCAAGAAGGAGGAAGTAAAAGATCTCCACTATGATTGAGATAGTCTTCCTCACCTAGTCCTTTTCAAGTTTTTGTTTCAAGTTTTCTATAACTATCATGGTAGGAATCATTAGAAGCATGATAGGATGCATCATGAGATGGTATCATAGAAGCATACGATTGAAAGCAAGAGCTCGTGACATCATCATAAAGAAGCATGAAAGATAGCTGAAATAGAAGTCTATGGTTGTCACCTATAGAAGGATGTAGCTCTTGGTAACCTCATTAGAAGCATAAGTAACACTTATGGGAAAAAGGAAGTCATTTAGTATAGAGTTCATCATACATCATTCAAAAGGAGCATTTGCGGGATGAGGATTATCAAGATCCTCTGTTAGAATTGTAAGACCTAGAATTCATAAAATTGACAAATTTAATGATTTTAAAGCTCTCAGAACAGTTTAAAAAGCCTAAATTAGGAATTTAACAGGGTATGACCAATATTACTTTCAGAATATACTGATATGTAATACATGTACAGAATTTAACAATTTATACTAAGTACCAACCTGGAGTTGTATGGTTGAAGGTGTCTATGCTCTGTAGTGGCTCTCGCTCCCGGTTCCGTTACCAAAACGACCAAAACCTCCCTGCCAAACTGAGCACAATTTCAATACCCAGCTCCAAAGTACTTCAAATTCGAGGTAATCTGGCCCCGTGTGCCCAAAACTTCAAGCACAATTGAGCTCAAAATGCCTTCTATTAGTAACACTATGAGAAATTCCTACTATCTCTTTGTCAATTTCCCCCAAATTCCTCCTCCTGTTATGGCCTTCTTCACTGCCTTATATGTTTAATTTCACTGCCTCTTAAACTCCTTGTTGTCTGCCTCCTTCCTCCACCGTTTCCATACTTCTCTTTGTTGTCATTCTCCTACTATCTTCTCGGCCCTTCCTTCTTTTAGATGGAGGCAGTCCTATTTATTTTAATTTAATTTAATCACTTTTAGGACTTGGTAGTATTTTATTAACTTTTAATTTGTAATTTAATTAAATTGTTTTGGTTCATATATTAAAATAAATTACGTTATGTAAACTTTTAATTAATTTCTTTCATTTAATTTAATTAATTCTAAATTAATTAAATTTTATTTATATATTCATTATCCTATTATATATATATATATATATATATATATATATATATATATATATATATATTATTTTTTTAAAAGATTAGTTGTATATATATAAAAGTTGTACACATATAAATGCCCCAATCGGTATATTTATTATATCTTGGTGAGTTCGGGAACTTATTTTGATAATCAAAATTTTTAATATTAGCCAGTGGATACAGTAGTGCAATACATGATGTTCATGCATATGTAGTTATCATATGGATGCCCCGTATGTATGCTAATATTCACATTCTATTTGTAATTGTAGGTAGGTCATTACAAGAATCTTCATTGGAAGGTTCACCTACTGGAAGAAACAAGAGTCTCACCAGGGATTCCAACTTGTATGGGATTCATGGGGTGATGGTATGATGTCAAAAAAAGTGAAGCAGGTCAAGGGATTGAAGTTCTTTCAATCAAGGAAGCTGCCGAAGGAAGTCTAGATGACCAAAAGAAAGTGATCAAGTATGTATGCTTGTACTTGATAAAATAGAGTCATGTCATATGGTTGCAGATATCATGAATGAGTGCTCTACCTCAAGAGTGTGATCAAAGAAAGGATCTCCTCCTGTGAAAGGATGCATGCCTGTGAAAGGATGCATGAAGGCATGGTTCACACATTGACTCGATGAAATCAACATAATATGTCCTCATATGAAATATGAGGTGGTTGACAAAGTTGAAAGGAACTATGATTGGAAGTTCCTAGGAGAAAATGTCTGAATAAAGAAAGGAAGAGATCATGAAAAATGCAACTATGGAAAAGGCAATCAACATCCAAGGACTGGAATATTTGACTATGATATATCCATGAGAAAGATATGAAGATCTTGATAAAGTCTGAAAAAGAAAGGGACCCTTGACTTTGTATGTCTTTTTGGAGATGCGTCAATATATATGCAAGATGTTGATGCAAACAAGGAGATGACATGATGAAAGACCATCACAAAGGTATTTTTGATTTAATGTTCATTTTCTATTTTTGAATAATATCTAGATGGGCTAATGTAGGGCTACCAAAGGAAGAGTTGTAGATGTCATCTACAACTGACACTCATATGGTAGGATGAAAGAACCTAAAGGAAACATGATGCGAAGAAGGTAGCAAGGCATGAAGGAACGGCCATATATAGACTAATGGATCCCTTTCCAATGAAAGAAAGGATGACATGACTGACATGATTCATGAATGAAAGTGATGGATGGTCGATACCCTATGAAGAAGTCCCAAAAAGATGAAGACTCCTGAATAAAGAAAAAAAAGTTCATGACATCAAAAAGGGGAGCTCTTCAAGCAGTTGGTTGTCCCATGATCTCCACCTAAAGAGTTGTTGGAAGCAAGTCCCTGGTCAAGAGGGAACTTGGTCAAGTCCTTGATTAAGAGGGAGCTTGGGTACATTCCTTTATAGGAATGGGTATATTCGTTCACTGGAATGGATGTATCCTCCCTATTGAGAAGGAGAGATAGACACATCATTCTTGTCTTCACCTGGGAAGATAGAATGGAGGATTAGGTAAGCATTTAGCATCTGATACTCTTTGAGGATGTGGAAAAGCATCCAAGATAAGAGTAGTCGTAGAGGACCGATATTCTTTGAGGACTGGGAATCCAAGATAAGAATAGTCCTGGTGGAACATACCCTAAGAGAACCCGGGTGGAGAATGTTCCAAGAGGGACAATGATGAGGGTGTCTATAAATCATTGGCCTCACCAGCATTGTGCTCTAATCTTATGAAGAGATAGAGTTGTTAGTCAAGGCCTTGCTATATGACAATGTTGGATGATATGATGCTATACAGATGGGTTACCAATCTAACTCTTCTTATGAGAATTCTTCAAATTGAGAATGTCCAAGTACCTTGTATGGATTATGAATACCTCCCTAGTTAAGAGGGAGTGTTAAATTGTGTAACTAGGTTCGGTCTTCATAATGACATATGTAATCATGATTTTATGTATCTAACGAAAAATAAATAAATAAATAAATAAAATAAAATAAAATAAAAATAAAAAAATAAATAAAAATAATAAATAAAAATAAAAATAAAAAATAAAAAATTGTTATTGTTATTCTTGAGGCATGGGTTTCATGTTCAAGAGAAATTTATTTTTAGGTCAAGCACCCATTGAGTGCTTCTAGGTTTGTCATAAATTCAATTAATTCATTGTCATGTATTGAAGACCCATTTGGGCATGTTACATATTGTAAAGAAAATTTATTTGAGTCAAAATAAAGTCAAAAGACCCTCTAAGACCTCATCATGGCACAAAGATCCAGTCAGCCTAAAGAGAGCAATTCGTACCCCTCACAAGCCTATAAATAAGAAGGAACTCGACCTCATTTGGACACTCACTCAAGGAAGTTCGATCTCCTCAAGATAGAAGCTAGAAAAGGACGAAGAAGGAGAAGAAGAACAAGTTCGAAGTTTTGGGCCTCTCTCTCGATTTTGTTGGGGTTTCTACAGTTATTGGGCAAGACAAAATTTTGAAGTTGCATCGCAGTTGTGAAGCTGCAAGGTCGAAGTTGTGAAGTTGCTCTAGGTCGAAGCTGTGAAGCTACTAGGTCAAAGTTGTTGACGTTGCATCAAGGTCGAAGTTGCAAAAATTGTTGCTAGGGTTGAAGTTGTGGGAGAAGTTGCTAGAAGTCATTCAAGAAGGAAAAGGTTGACTTGTTCTTGGAGGGTCTTGGTCAAGGGTCATAGGTCTTGGAATTCATCAATTGAAGTTCTATTAGAAGAGAAGAATTTTGATGGGTTTTCCTCTCAGTTGGAGAGGTTTTGGCCCTGGTTGATTGCCTACAACTTGTGTCCTATTGTCTCACTATTCTTTATGATTTGGTAGTTGTTTGATAATAGAGAACACTAATAATAATAAAGGCAAGAAGAAGTTAATCAAGTAAAATAAAAATACATCACAAGCAGTTATCAAAGTAAGAGAAATCACCTAATCTAGCTGCCCTAGATTTCTCAACAAGAGGTTGCCTCCTCGAAACAAGAAGGCTCTGAGTCTAACAACTCAATCATTAGTGCCATGTACCCGGTGTACCTCTATGTTTGCTTGCTCTGCCTGAATATAGAGTCGGGGGCCTCAACTCACTCTTGGGCCTCTTGAGTCAACCTCTCGACCCACTTGGCTCTCTTACTCCTTGTGTTGGGAGTCACTGACTGAGTGGCTACCTCTACTCATCCTAGTCTCTCCTCCTTATCCCGCAACGACTCCTTGTCATCCTGTTGTACAGCCTGCTTCCCACCTGGTTGAGACTTAGTCTGTGGTACTAGTTGAGGCTCTTGCTTGGAAGCGAGAAGCTCCTCCTTAAGCACTCCAACTTGTTCTCGCTCCAAGGACTCCCTCAGAGCTCTTTCCTCCTCAAACTTCACATCCCACCTGATAAATTTCTTCTTGAGTGATGGTATGTACCCCTTGTATGCCTAAGGTGTCTCACAGTAACCCACGAAAATTCCCTTTTCAGTTGTGGGCTCTTGCTTCCTCTGGCTCTCTTTGGACACATGGCAGTAAATCCTTGTCCCAAAGATGCAATAGTGAGACACATCAGGTTTGTTTCCTGTGAAATCCTCCTCTCGTGTTACTCGTCCAAGTAGCCTGTGTGGACTCTTATTTTGCAAAAATACTGCAATGTTGCATGCTTCTACCCAAACGGACATGGTCAGACCCTAGTCATGCAACATGGCCTTGGCCGCTCCAACTATGTTGCGATTCTTCCTCTCAGCCACCCCATTCTACTAAGGGTTATGGGGTGTTGTAAGCTCTCTCCTAATGCCCTCCTTGGCACACACAACCCTGAAGGCATTGGAGACATATTCCCCGGTATTGTTACTCCTCAATATGCTTTGATCTTCTTCCCAGTCTGGTTTTCTACCAAGGCCTTAAAATCCATGAACTTGGAGAAGACCTCCTTCTTCTTCATAAAGAAGAGCCATGTTTTCCGAGAATAGTCATCTGTGAAAGTGACATAGTATATCTGTCTCATGAGGGATGGAGAAGAGAAGGGCCCACATATGTTTGAATGTACCAACTCCAAAATTCCCTTGGCTCTATTGTGTTGGCCTTGAAAAGAAGGCTTGACATACTTACCAAGTGTAAAGCCCTTGCACACTTCATGTTGGTCAATATTACACAATGGTAGATCTGTGGCTATCTGCTAAAGGATCTTCAGCGCCCCATGATGCAAATGCCCCATGCGTCTATGCCAAAGCTCCCCCACGTCTCTGCCATGCTCACACCCTACCTTGCTACTCAAGGTTGCATTTGTCTCACCCTACAGTGTGTAAAGATTCTTCACCCTCACACACTCTGCTTCATGGCTCCATATGCCAAGTGCTTGAGGCACCCTTGTCCTCTAGAGTGGAAACAAAAACAAGGTTCTTTCTAAGGCCTGGAACATAGAGGATATCCTTGAGATGGAGAGAGTTACCAGACTCACTGTTAAACCTGACAGTACCCACGCCCTTATTCAAGTACCTACCATCATCTTCTAGCTCAATATGCAATTGCATGTCCTTCTCTTTCAACTAGTTGAAATATTCTTTGTTCCTAGTCATGTGAAAGGATGCTTCAGAATCAATGTACCATACATTGTTTCCCATTGAGCTTGCCATGCAAGCTATCAATGAGAAA
This sequence comes from Pinus taeda, assembly GCA_000404065.3. Taxonomy (NCBI): domain Eukaryota; kingdom Viridiplantae; phylum Streptophyta; class Pinopsida; order Pinales; family Pinaceae; genus Pinus; species Pinus taeda. Next base: position 38,043 of record APFE031331690.1, on the reverse strand, counting down.
TCCTTCTCGAACTAAGAATTAAATACATCTATCTCAACTAAGGCTGCCACATGATCCTCATTAGACCCCTTCCTCCGATTAGGACACGTAGTGGCATAGTGTCTGAACTAGTGGGAAGAGAAGCATTTGATCTTGCTCAAATATTTCTTCTTCTTCTCACCATTTGTCTTTACTAAACCTGCAACTCTCGTACCCCTCTGGATTTCTTCTTGGACGCAGTCTCCCCACAACCTTTCCCAGTTGGGAAGATTCTCTCTGCCACTGACTACATCTTGGAAAGTCTCCCAAGACTTATGAAGTCCCAGTAGTGCAAAACTCACAAGCTCTTTGTCTGCTACGGTCTCGCCCAATCCAGCTAGCTCATCTCGAGCCTGGGTGAACTTGGAAAGGTATGCAATGATAGGCTCTCCTTTGCTCATCCAGATTTTTCTTAATTATTTTTCAAGGCAAGCTTCCTGGCATCACTGGATCACTAATATAAAGCCAAGATGGTTTTCCACATATCATTTGTTGTCATCTTCCCATGGAGATGAGGGATAATGTGGTCTTTGACCCCCTCAAGAATGATCCTCCTGGCCTTGGTGTCATTCTTGTTATGCTGGAACAACTTTTGGGCATCTGTGGGCGTAGTTCGTGGGTTCTTCGCAAAATCTAGCACCCCATAATCTTCCAACGCTACTAAGATCTGCTCCCTCCATGAACAGAAGTTAGAGTTTCCCTTCCCTCTAAACAATGATATGTCCTTAGCCCTTGGAACGACAAACTGCTTATCCAAAAACACTGCTCTTCAAACTCTAGCGCAAACCTACTGACTGAGTAGCGCCCTTCACTGATTGAACAATCCTAGTGCTTGGTTTGTTTTATAGAGAGCGTGGCTCCAATACCATGCTAATTTTCTTGAAACTTTGCAACTACTTAGATGAATCTACTAAAAATCAAGGCAACTGAACACTGAAACCAAGTTTAACTTTCACCAAGATACAGAGTTTCTTAAAAATCAATAAGCAGCAAAAAAATAATTGCGATAAAAACACATGCACACGTAAAATTGACACCAACATTTTACCCAGGACACCCAAATGGGAAAACCTGCATTCATTTGTTGTGGCCTTTTATTGATTGTCCTTTGGGCAAATAAATCTATTACATATTCAATATGCTACTACTGCACCCAGCAAACAACCTCTGAGAAACTAATTCTCAGCTCCAAAACTGCTCTCAACCTCTCCTTGATCACTATTATGAACCTTGGGAAGATGCTCTCGGCCCTGCTCCTTGATCTCAGCCTACACACACAACTGCTTCCCGCTGAAACTAATCTCGTATTGCTCCTTGAATTCCTAATCTTTGCTCCTCAACCAGTGTGCTCTGCCTACAACAATGAACTATCCAACATTGTGCCTTCATCCTTCTCTACTTTTGTAGATCTTCGATCCATGCAAGGAGGCCAAGTTCGAATTTGTGTTCACACAAGTTCAATGAGTTCATTTTGTCAATTAGCTAGAGAAATTGTTTGTTACACTTTGACTAGCTCTCAGTCAACTACCTCGAGTTGTTCCTCGATTTCGTCTAGTTGTGAACCTACTTAACTGACTTAACTCATCCTCTCTTCACTTGTCTCTGACATCCTAACTCATCCTAACTGAACTTGTCTCTACAGTCTCAACTCGTCCTAACTAGACTTTTCTCTGCCACCTCAACCTGTATTCTAACTGAAGAAGACTCCAACAAAATGAAGCTCCAATGCTACACATGCAATCTACGGATGACCATTCCAGTGAACTGGAAATCGACTCATCAAAACTAAAGCCTAACTTATGAATTCACACTCCTGCTAAAGAAATACAATTCGAGGTCTTTATTGGCTAAGGCACAAGCCCGAATGCTTTCTTCGTTGTATTTTTATCAATCCACTCTCGGCTACTCTGCTCATCTATGGAACAAAATGCACTCAAATAGAATGGAACCCCTTTTCCTCCTAGTGGCACGATTATAACACAGCTCGATAGCCCACTAGTGGTTAAGTTTGACTCCTTCAACTCTTAACTAGAGTTACAATATGAACTCTTCTAGAGCCTTTTTCATCATGAACACGTCGCTAGCCCCTTTTCCATGAATAATGGGGGCTAACATGGCATCCTCTCAAAATTATGGTGGTCAAAATTGGAAGGTCAACTTCAAAGTGCCATAACTTTTGCATACAAACTCTGATTGGGGTGATTCTTGTGCCATCTAAAAAGTATACGTGTAGAATAGTGCTAAAAGGTGCAGTGCTTAAGCGGCAAAATATTACCCCCAAAAATCGTATTTTTATGCCTCAAACTGCTTCCAGAAGGTTTCAAACCCCAATTCATCAAATTGGGACCCATCGGTAAAAATGAGACCTATGAGCTAATTCCTCCACCTTTTCCACTTTGAAAGCAACAAGATGGATAACAAATAATATAAAGATCTAATCCAGATCAACAAGAGCTAAAGGGGCTTATTGGGATATTGAGCTACTGAAAGGTTTAAACTTTAGACCTTTGTATTAGGCTTAGCCCCTAATATAGACAAAACCCACACTATCCATTAGTTAACGGATACAAGCAAACAAGCTTATCAAATTACGACATATCAAGTGTCGTCCTTCCAGTTGTCGACGTACTAGCATGGTGTAGTCTACTGGCGTGAAGCCCCAATACTAACAAAACCTGCGCCATTTGTCATTTGACAAGAAGTTAAGGAGTCATCAGTTGATGGCGATAGGTGTCGGGCATTTATAATGCAAAGCTCAGACATCCCTCGATATTGCTAAAGCCCAGTGGACATTGACATGGCAAGTGTTGATGTGGCAGTGACATGGCGCTAACATGGTGTCAATGAGGAGGTAATGTCTGTCACGTGGCACTGACATGGCAATGTGGCATTGACATGGAGATGATGTGGTGCTAACGTGGAAACAATGTGATGTTGTTGTGGCACTAGCATGGCTAGATCATGTGGTAAGGTGACATCAACAGAGTGTGCAACAATGCTAAGTTGGCGACCAAATGGCAGCCAAGATGGTAGGTGACATGGAGATTGGAATGTCAGCCTATAAACATACTGAGATGTCGAGAGATCGGCTATCAGGAGGTTTGGGCCCTTGTATTAAGCCTACCTCTTGATGCAAACAGAAACTAAAAGTCTATAAGATGGCAGAAAGGTCAAGCTCCATCACTTCATGTCACATTATGGGATCGAGCTGAGGAGAAGGTGAGTTCGATGGTGTAGTAACTCGAATGCCTGTTATGTGATGGAGATGAAGCTCCATCAGTTGATGGTCTATCAGATCATGCAGAGTTGGAGTTAAGTCCAACACTGAGAGCTAGTAGTAACAAAAGTCAGTGAATCATCGGGTGACGAAAGTTGATGGAGAAGTCGAGATATGCTAAATGACGACCCATTGTTGGATTAGGCGAAAAGCTCATATATGAGCTTAAACAGTGAAACTTCACCCTATGGGGTTGAAATTCGATATGCATGTCAGCGAGCCAAGTTGGCCACGTGGACCAATGATGTAAGGGCACATGGCGATACAAATGCTAATACGGCCTTGAAGGGAAGATCTTTAAATGAGAATAACTTTGTGCCCAAAGCTCAAAATAAGATGAAATTTATAACAATGGAAAGCTCTCGACAAGCAGAAGATGTTGGTAATATTAGAAATAAGGTCCAAGGTGGTTAAAGAAAGAAAAAAGTTCATAACCCCATCTGCGTAATTAACCTTGAAGGTCAGGTCTAGATAAACCCCACAACTCTAATTAGGCATTAGGGGGTTGGGTATGTTACAGATTCGACCCAACAAATTTTCTTTACTAAAATCATTCTCACCAACATGCAAGTATTAAACCCACTCTAATACCATAATTAGTTCAACCATCTACTTAGATGATTACAACTTTCTCATACCATTGAACACATAAGGAAGCAAGCACACAAACAATAATGGAGGAAAAACAAACAAGGATATGTCGATCTATTAATATTGAAATTTAAAACATTACATCAAGCCTTGGTAGGATTCTTGTTGTTACCAAAACATGGATGTCAATGCCTTCACAAAATATGATTACCAATCTCAACCTCGACTAGGCTTACAAACTCTAAATCCACGATGGGTTCCACAAAATCCCTTCTTACAATTTGTTTCTTCTACTTATGGTTTTTGTTGCACTTGAGAGAGCTCACAATCTCTGTTTCTTCTTCTCCATGAACGAATTATGAGAAAATGCCCCCTCCTCTTGTGCTCTCTCTATTTTCTTTCCTTTTCGTTAATTTTCGAATCTACGCACCAACCACGTTAAAGTTTTAAAGAATGTTTCTATGTGTGTATTTATTATTTTTCATCACGTGCCATTTCATGAATTCAAAAGCAAGTCCCTTTGATTTCCACACTCCATCCTCCAACAACATCTTATTCACCTCTTGTCACACCTTTGATAAAATTGTGGCCCCTCACCTCCATACTTCATGTTATTGATAGGGATGGGATCTAATAGCATGCACACACTACCCAAACCCTCCCTTGTCAATCGCTAGAGAGTGTGTGAATTATCGATCTTCAAGGGATCATATGTTTGACACATCTCTCTGACTTTGCCACTCCGACAATGTCCTTCAACATGGGCTAGGAAATTCAAAGGGCAAGTAGAATTCGCAACTATAAACAAGAATACTCCTACATTAGAGGCCCTTCATTGGTAGATGCAATAGCTTGTGTTGATCTTTGTAGCTCGGGCAGGTACTTCTGCACAAGCCAAAGTGTCTAGGCATGCAAAAGTCACCCAAGCTCTCCTTATACACTTGCTCTAATGTGCGCAACTTGCATTTGTAACTTAGCTTAAGTCTAACTTAGGAAAAGCACCTAATTATTATGTTGGCTTATTGAGCTAAAGATATATTAGAAAAAAGTAAAGTATTTACTTTAGTCATTAGGTTTTAATCTCAACCCCTGATCTCAATTGAGGTGAGATTTAATCTCGACTATCAATCACTTTGGAGATCAGTGTTACGGATTTAGCTCAACGAAAAGTTGTAAAAGCAAGGCTAAGGAGAAGGAGAAGATAAACCATACAATATCACAAGACATTGAGAGAAGCATCTCAGTGGCGAGTGGTGAAGGACTTCCATTCTAGCATGTTGGGTCCAAGGTGTGAAAAAATCACTACTAAAATTCTATTTCAGCAACTGGAATTATTTCTTCTAACTGTAAATTAATTTAGCAATTGATTGCTACGACAACAATGAATTAATCACACTGCAATCTTCACAAATAAAAATATTGCGGAAGATAAACTGGAAACTGAGAAAATACTGGCGCACACACAAAAAAAATATATATAACACCGTTATTTTTTGAACAAAAGTCCCCAAAAAAACACAACTTGGGAAAATCGGTGCAGCAGTTGAGGTTTTTTATTATTAAGTAGCAGTGAGTACAAGAAATGTCGCCAAACTGGGGAATCTATCACTGAGAAATACTGGCAAAAATTTACTGAGGGATTTTACCCTCTCTTCGCGCAATCTAAGCATTGTCTGACCTCTGAAAAGCTAGTTGTCCAAGTGGTTTGTGCAGGCTTTGCGTCACCCTATTGCTGCCTACCACATGCATTGCCTGAAACAACTGTCAATCTAGCCATCCTACCTGTTGTTGACTGGGAAAATGCTTCTCCAACCCTCTAGAACTGAAAACATCTTCCTCTTCAACCAAAAGGAACTGCTCACTTGAGGCTATGCGCAGCCTCTTGGAGAAAAATTTCGGCCTCCTCTTTCTGACTCTCCGAAACTAGAAAACTTCCTCCGAACCCACTATCTTTGCCCCTCTGTCACTACTTCCATTCTCTGGCTCGAACTCTTCTAGCAAAATGCTTCTGCTCTCTGGAAAATCGAACTGCCCAAGGAATTCGATCTCAAGTGTACTCCTCCATCTACCCATTGACTTCTTATAATCTCACTGTGGGACTCCAACGGCCAAGATTAAAATTTAATCAATGGCTGAGATTATTTCCTAGTCGATCTGTGTGAATTTCTACAGAAATCTCACCTTCCTCAATTAATTGTTGTTAATTAATCATTTTCCCTAAGTTAGACTTAGGAAAAAAAATATTGATTAATTAACTTAATTAAGGCATTTCTAGGTGGATTTTCCTTAAACCTTTTTTGGGTTATGGAGTCCTAGTGTTTTTTAGCCTCTCTAACAACTGACAAGACTAGAACACCATTTGATGCTACAAAAACTAACATAAGGAAGGGTGCAACAAGGAGATCCATATCAGCCAAGGAAGGCTTGATAAGTTGGATCAAATCCAGTTGTTGTACATGTAATTTCCTCAATAGGGCCATTATCCCGGGATGGGAGTCTAAGTAGGGTTCTAAAGAATTTTAATGATGAACTAATTTGATTGGGCAAAATATCTTGAGTCACTTTTTTTAGATTGGTTATGTTTTTGCTTCCACTATAAGAATCTAGTTGTGCTTTCATTTAGTGGATTTGTAATTTGCTAGGACAATGAATTGTCGGGTGCTAGGTTTGCAGGGAAATTAGTATGGTTTTAGAGTAGAAACTCTAAAAACAGATCTCTAAATCAAGAAAGAAGTCAAGCTTGTATAAGATTGTTAGGGCCAGGTTAAGCCACGATCGTATGAAGCAGAAAAATTTTATTTGCAGGTCAAATGTTGTACAAACGCCATACATTATACAATGACCAAGGTTGGGAAAAATTCATATGGGCGAAAGAAAGCAGAAGAATTTTGCAGTTGTAGGTTAAAGGAAAAAAGGGGCGATGATTAGTGGTGGCTGACAGTGCAGCCGTCAACCAGCCAACCAACCACCACTCGCCAAAGTCAACCAACATGCACAAGAGAATAATGGCATTGAGAGGAGACAACAGCAAGTCAGATAGGTGCAGAGCTACGAAGGAGCCATCAACAGGTTACAACACAACACGACAAGATGGGGCCATAAAGCACATAGCGGGTCAGGGATGGCCTCAGTCCGAGAGAACCGAGGTATCGCACGAAAAATAAAAATAAATTCAAGTCGTTGCAAGTTCAAGCCTAACTGCCATAGGGAGAAAAGTGATGGCATGAGGGTCAACCGACAATTGACAAAGGATAAGTTTTCAGAAAGAATCTAACATTTGCCAGCTTGGAAAAGATCGCAAGTTCGAGTGCAATCCACAAGTGGCGGACGCATGAGGAACTACAACACACAAGGGCTTGACACAACTGCTAGAAGCCATAGGCCACAAAAGTGAAGCTATGCCAATGCTAGCCAGGGAATAGTCGTTAAGCCCATGAGGACAAAAGATAGTCTTGGGTAGTCAATAAATCGGCATCTAGGTAGCAGTAGTTACAGATCTAGGCAATAGGCCAGAGGTGTGATCAGAGCCTAAGATAATTTGGTAGCAGCCAAGCACATAGGTGAGGGACTCAGGCTATGGACGAGCAAATCGCAAAGGGAGCGGTAGGGTCCAATGCAGGTGGTGCCACAGAGCAAAGGATCGTGCTGCAAGAAAATATCACGCTAGGTATGGTTGAGTAGTTACGAGATGCAGTGGCCGGCAAGAAGTTGTTGGGAAAGGGCTTTGCCATGGCAGGCACAAGCCGATAGTGGCTGACAAAGCACGGTACAAAGGATAGTACCAATAGGGCTTGCCATCAAAATTGGCAGACATCAGCGCTCAGGGAGAGAAAGGGGGACCGTATCAGTCGAGGGTATGGCAATAGATTTTGTGGGCGTTTCAAAGGACCAAGACAAATCCAAAAGGGAGATCCTAGCAAAACTATAAACCAGCATTTTCTTGTGTGTGCTAGAAGGACTTAGCACAAGGGCCAGTAGGACAAGGGCAATGAGGAGCAAAGGTTCGAGCAGCAAGAGTGAGGAATCAACCTCACAACCCAATAAGAAGGACCTAACTAAGCTCAAGTGTTTTTCCTATCATAAGATGAGACAATATGTTTCACAATGTCCAAAGAGGAAGAAAGGGGGGAGGGGCACACAGTCAATTGTAGTTGTGTCAGCAAAAGCTTAGGAGGAGTTTGCCAGGAAACATAAAACCAAGTTCGCACTTGATTACTACCTTACCTCAGGCACATTACCAGCGGGTGTGTGACTATTAGAAGTGGAGCCACAAGACACATGACAGGAGCACGAGAACAGTTTAACAACTTGACTGAGTGGGACTTAAAATTGCATGTAGATTTTGGTGATGATGCCAAACATGCAATAAAAGGGGTTCGTACAGTGGTATTTTAACTTGAATCAAGAGGCAGGATGAAAGAAAAAGACATGCTATTGGTGCCAAAACTTGGGTGGAGTCTGCTCTCAGTCTCTATGATGGCAAAGAAGGTGTTCTGTGTAGCATTCCAAGGTGGGAATGTATTAATCAGACCCAGCAAATCTAACTCTGATGAGGGACATGTCATTGCAATTAGAGAGCGCTAAAGGGCCAGCCTATTCTAGCGATGGCAAGAAGCAGAGTAGTGAACGAGGGAAAGGAGGGGGAAGCTCCAAAGGTTAAGTAGCTCAGATGGAGTCAACCTTCAGGTTCACAAGGGAGGAGCAATCAACAAATTCCTTCAATTTTGTCAAGAAGGTCTCGTGGTATGAGATGATCTTACAGGATGTTCAGCAACAAGAGGCTTCTAGGAACCAATCCAAGGGGATCAAGACTTCTAGGTTGTTTCTAGATTAGATGGCAAGAAAGGATTCCAATTCAGAGGGAGCAGCCATGGCAGTGGATGTAGTTCCACGGTCAAAATCAATTCCAGGGGGCAAAAGTATCTCCCTCGCTAAGAGGGAGTATTGATGTTTATAGCTCGAGCAGGTACTTCTGCACAGGGCGAAGTGTCTAGGCATGCAAAATTTGCCTAAGATCTCCTTAGACACTTGCTCTAGTGTGTGCAAATTGCATTTGTAACTTAGCCTAAGTCTAACTTACGAAAAGCACATAATTATTATGTCAGCTTATTGAACTAAGGAAACATTAGAAAAAGTAAAGCATTTACTTTAGTCATTAATTTTTAATCTCAACCCTTGATCTCAAGTGAGGCAAGATCTAATCTTGATTGTCAAACACTTTGGAGATTAGGGTTAGGGATTTAGCTCAATGAAATGTTATAAAAGCAAGGCTAAGGAGAAGGAGAAGACACACCAAACAGCCGCACAAGACATTGAGAGAGACATCTCAATGGTGAGTGGAGAACAACTTCCATATTAGTGTGTAGGATTAGTGGAAGGGGGCAGCACGGAGATCCAAATCAGCCAAGGAGGGCTTGATCAGCTGGATCAGATCCAATTGTTGTACATGTAATTTCCTCAGTTGGACCATTTTACCAGGACAAGAGCCCAAGCAATATCTAGAGAATTTTAATGATGAACTGATTTGATTCAGCAGAATTTGTTGTCATTTTTTTTATTGGTTATGTTTTTTGCTTCCACTAATTAAGTTAAGAATCTAGTTGCGCTTTCATTTAGTGGATCTGTAATCTGCTAAGTCAATGAATTGTCAGGTGCTAGGTTCGCAGGAAAATTAACAGCTTGCGCATGTTTCCCAAACACTCATTTGTTAGGCCCCCATTGTGTGTGCATTGTTTATCTTCAAGGGATCGGATGGTTGGTGAATCCCTCCAACTACACCATTCAAACAGTCTTCTCCAGTGTGGACTGGGAAATGAAAAGGACGCATAGGATCTGCCACTATACATGGGTGTAGTCCTGCCTTAGAGGCCCTCCATTGGCAGATTTATACTTTGGTCCTGTTGCATTCTACCATAATAGAATTTGTCTCAGTTATTTACCCCATCTCTGCGTTCATTTCAGCTGGTTAATTTTTGCCTCTGGTTTATTACATATGTATTACATGCAGATCTCAAAATTATATTTTCTATTTTACAATATGGTACCTAAGCCATATGTTTCAATTTGGGAAATCCAAGATAAAGATCTTGGAACTGTTGAGAATTTCTATTTGCAGAAGAGATGAGAACATTCCTGACATTTTCCAGAGTTTCCATACCACGTGGGCAGCATGAGGCAGAGGACAAAAAGAAACCAAAACCCTCCATGGTGAGTCGTGCTGATGTCAGCTCCATGAACAGCATGACATTGTTGGAAATGTTGCTATCAACTAAAGGATTGTTTGTCTCAGCTTTGCAAGTGTTTGGAAGACTTGTGGACGAGTTGGAATGTTGAGTTTCAAGGATTCGGGAAAGAGATCTTTTGAGCGGAGTTCATGTATATGCAATATGCTAATTCCAGATATGGACTTATCAAATATTGGGATTGTCTAGCTAAATGTTGAAAGTAGACGTGACCGGCAAGGAAAGTTGGCACACTGAGTTTTGTACTCAGGGAAGACTTAGAAATTATGTTTCAAATTTGAGGTATTGGGTGGGGGATGTTTAAAAAATAGCGATAGCATTAAATCTGCTTTCGTTGGGCTGTTGTTACATATTTAGGAATGTTTGTAACAATTAGAGTTTTGTGATGTCAGCTAGTAAGATGGAAAGTTTCTTGTAAGGTATTTCGAAATTTATTTATAATATAAAGCATGGATAGTTAGAAATTTTCTTGTAATGTAATTCACAGAGAATATATAAAAGAAAGGTAGATGCACTGTAACAACTGGGAGACTATGTGACACTGAAGGCCCTTCATGCGCAGATTTATTCTTCGTAGCCGCCACTATTAGGATAATCAGTTCTGCTGTAATGGAATTTGCTTCGGTTGTCCTCCCGGTGTCTGTATTTATTGTCTGGTGCATTGCAAGTTCTTTACTTTGTTAATTTTTGCCTCTTGTTTGATACATATGTATTCCGTTGCAGATCTCTAATTTTATTTTAATTTTATAAAATATCAAATATGATAAAAACATAACGACATTGTAACCAAAATTTGCCAAATTTATAAGATATGCAGATGTCGGCCCATATCAGAGATTGTTCAAGCTTTGAACCAGGAAGCGTTTATCGTTTTTGAGAGAGAGAACCATCCTTACACTTGAAATTGCAACACAATTAATATATGCATAATTATTGTCATAAGTCGTTTGTAATTAATAGTTTCCGAGAGAAATGAAGAATCTTCTCACTTGCAATGTCAGAAAGATTCCGCTCTGCAATTCTTTATGACACAGTAATTACTTCAAAAAAATGATGAACCATGATGATCCAACAAATCTAAATAACCATATATCTGTAATCAATTATAAGTTCATTCTCAGTTCATATTCATAAAGATCGTCACATTTTGACAGGTACTGTTGAATTCTTATAGCAAAATAATCAGAGACTTTGCATGGTCTGATGATATTCTGACTGCGAGTGGCTTCAAAGTAAACCCTATAAACATTTAAATGCTTTTAAATCTGAAAATACCTTGAAATTCCCGCAGAACGATGACCGGCTGGGCAGTCATTCGACCATCAAGCTGTCAAAGGCCATCGAATTTGACAACACATCTGAAAATTGCGATATCTTCGGGGGCATAGGCAATTAATTTCAAACATTCGTAATCCGCTATGATACACACGGCTTTTCGTTTTCAATCCGCACAGTAAAATACCTTTGGCATATAGGCGCTGTAATGATAATATACTGTTTTTTTTCTTCTGAAAAAAATATAGGCGCTGTAATGGTCCAAGTTTGATTTGGCTTCTTTCAGTCAACCGCTCCGAAAATACCCATCATTTGTGAAAGATTCTCTTCTCTTTGACAGGATATTTCTCAATGGCCTCTGTAGAGGGATAGAAGCATCAATTCTGAAGAGCTTATTTTCTTTGAGAGGCACTTCGTAAGTGCCAATGTGGGGAAGAGGAATAATTATGTGGAAATGGGTGGAAAGTGGTAGGATTATGTTGATGTATAATTGTGACCATTTATTTATTTTTTATTTTTATTGTGTTATTGATTTTGATTTTTATTTTTATTTTTTAGGTATGTTTAGTTTAGGTGGGGCTACCTTAATGTGAGATGGAAGAATAATTTGTTTACTATTGGGATGTTATCATCAGGATTGTGTGAAGTTCAGTGGAGTTTGGACGCCCCTTGGGATAGTTTAATTCTCTCAATGGTGGCTCTTATTCTCAACCTCTCCCCATGAGATTTTAACCAAGTATGCACTAAACCCCACACAAACCAATTGGTCTACACCTCATGGGTTTTGTTGTATTAAAGTATATAAGTTGCATTCTCTAAAATATAAAATAGGATAAAATATATTATAAATAAAATGGTTCAAAAAGATGTATCCGGGGGATGAAATGAGCGGTTAGGGTTTGATGCAGGTTCGCCCTGGAAAGCCTGCAATAGCAACAGAGGATAGGGGATACAGCAGATCCGGACGAGAGATCACCAACACATATCGCAGAGGGAGACCGAATGGGGCAAGAGTGGACTGACGGAGGTATGATGAGCTTAGAATGGGGGGGATCGATCCCCTCCTATAAGAATGTGATGGCGGGAGAAGCAAGCAAAAATGGGACTACGGGAAGTCATGGAAAAAGGAGCAAAGACATAACAGTCATGGGAGCACGTTGGCAAGCTGGTCTAGGAGGTAAATGTCTGCCCAAAGCAGCAAAAAAACCCAGGTTTGTCATTCCCAACAACAAACTGGAGGAATACAGGGGGTTTATGAAAGATCATGCGTTGATCTGCAAATTCATAGGGGCTTGGCCTACAAAGAAGGAACTGGTTAAATGGATACAGCACTGCTGGCAACCGAAAGGTCACATAGATTTGAAAGTAGGAGCAAAAGGCTTCTTTTTAGTAGTATTTTGTAACCTAGAAGATAAAGAAAAGGTCTTTGAGGAGGGTCCCTATTTCTTCAATATTGTTGAATTATTCATGCGCCACTAGAAAGAATGTTATAACCCGGAACAGGAAAAAATGTTGGTGGCGCCAATCTAGGTCTAATTGTTTGGCCTCCCAATGGATTTCTGGGATCCGGAAATCTTGGAAGGAATAGGCAACTCGATTGGGACCTTTGTCAAGGTGGTTGACACAACAAGAAAAGGAAGGTATACTTCTTATGCCCGGATCTGTGTTTACATGAACATTATAGATCCTCTCCCTGACTGCATAGAAGTAGACTATCATGATGAAATTTGGCAACAACCTTTGGATTATGAGCACGTACCCTTCAGGTGTAGGAGATGTCATGAATATGGGCACCTTTTCAGATCTTGCCCCCAGAACTTCCTAGTGTCCACTCAGGGAAGCAAAAAGGAAGAAGGAGCAGGCAAGGAAATGGAAGGGGGATTTCAGGAGGTCCACAAAAGGAAAAGGAATCAAAAACCAACGAGTACCCAGAAGACTCCTTAGAAAGAGAAGGAACAAGAAAATCAAAATAAATTCGTTGTACTATAGGAAGAGGAAATGGAAGAGATTAATTAGGAAAGCAGTGAGGAACCAAAAGAGCCAATATAGAAAGACAAAGGGAAAAAGCAAGAACAGATCAAATCAGGGGAAGAAAATGTAGGAGAAATAAATAAAATGCAAATGGAGCAAAGTCAGATGGAGATAGACCCACAGAAAGAAAATTTTAGCGAAGAGGAACAAGTAACGAAGAGATTACTACAAGAATGGAGGCATCTGGATGAGAGGTTCATCCCAGAAAACCAAAAACGACTATACAAAGAAATGTTTCAACAATATCAAATGAAACTAGGAACGATCATGATAAGCCAACCTAAGCATCTTGGATCACAAGGGGGATAGGGGCAGGAAGCAAGAGCATCAGGCAAAGGAGGGAAAAAAAGGGGCAGACGGCCCATGAGTGAATTCATCCAAATGGTGGGAGAAATGCTTGTTAATTCAGGAAGAGTGGTGCCATTATCAAAGGTATTCCACCAACCAGCCAAGTTGTTGAAATGATAATCATGACCCGTAACATAAGGGGTCTGAACAGTAAAGGGAAACAGAGATATCTCAAGGAAAGATTGAGGAATGATAAACCTAGTGTTATGATATTGCAAGAAACCAAGGTCAATGAACTAAAACTAAAGGAGATCACGGGAAACTTCAAGCCCAGGTATGAGATAGTAGGACAAGATGCTCTGGGAAGTGTAGGTGGTCTGGCCATACTATGGAACCCAGAAGAAGTAAGATTTGAAGATTGGGTAAGTATGCCAAGAATACTCTTTGGAAAATTCAGAAATATTGGATCCAGAGAGTGGATTCGCCTTTCAGGGGTCTATGGGCCCCATATCCCGAGAGAAAGAAGGAACTTCATCAAAAACTTAATAAATGTGAGCGGTCTGCACCAAAATATGCCATGGATTATAGGAGGGGATTTCAACATGTTTAAATCCTTGCATGAAAAAATAGGAGGGGTGAGAAGGATGGATGGAGATATGGAATTGTTTGTGAATACCATAAATGACCAGAGGCTAGTAGATATCATAACTAATAATGGGATCCACACCTGGAATAATAGAAGAAGAGGGAGGCATCAAATAGCCTCAAGGTTAGATAGATTCCTATTATCGGAGTAGATCATAAGCAGAGATATTTTTGTGGAAGCAATGATATTACCTAGGATGGGGTTGGACCACTGGCCGGTGAGATTAGAGATTGACCTCAAAACTAGTCCAAAAAACAAACCATTCCAATTTGAGGCTTTCTGGCTCAGAGACCCTAAGTTTATAAACAACGTAGAGGAATGGTGGAAGCAAAGTGAACAAAGGGTAAGGAATAAAATGCAAACGTTCTAGCTCAAATTAAAGGAAATGAAACAAAAAATTAAGAAGTGGAATCAAAAGGAATTTGGAAACATAATACAAGACCAACAAAAGTTAAATCAAATGATGCAAGCAATTCAACAATAAATCATATGGGAAGGGCGAAGTGAAGAATTAGTAGTAGAAGAAGGTAGACTGGTCAGTCAAATAGAGGAAAGAAGGAGACAGGAAGAAATCTTATGGCGGCAAAAGTCAAGAGTGAACTGGTTAAGGGAGGGAGAAAGGAACACCACCAAATTTTTCCACAAAGCGATGGTACAACATAGACAGAGAAACATAATTTTTTCCTTGAAAAATGAAGGAGGAGTTCGACAAACCTAGCATGAGGATATGGAGGAAACCCTGGTTAGACATTTCAAAGATATTTTAACGGAGCCGCAGGAGGAAAGGCAAGAGGCAGTTTGCAGAATATGCAGCCAAATCCCTAAGATGATCACCAGAGGGAAAAACTTGGCATTAATGAGAGCAGTTACGATAGAGGAGGTTGAGGAAGTGGTGAAAGGATTGAAAAAAATAAGGCCCCAGGACCAGATGGCTTTACGATGGAATTCTATCAAGCTGCGTGGAAGTTCATAGGCAATGACATCCTAGAGGTGGTGGAAGAATCCAAAAGAAATCAAAAGGTATGTCCAGGTTTAAATGCCACCCTTCTCTCTTTCATCCCTAAAACCTCCAAGTCAAATGAGCAGCAGGGATTTAGACCTATTGCCCTTTGTAATGTTATTTATAAAATTATCTCCACCCTGATAGTTAAAAGATTGAAACAGATTCTCCCTAGTATTATATCCCCAGAACAAACAGGTTTTGTGGAGGGTAGACAGATCCTAGATGGCTTGATAGTATCCCAAGAAGTGGTGCGCTCGCTAAAATCAAAGAAGAAGGCTGGAATGATGGTTAAATTGGACCTATCCAAAGCCTATGGTAGATTAAACTGGGAGTACCTGAGGAAAGTCCTGGAAGCCTTTGGTTTCTGCAGCAAATGGATAGAATGGATTTTAGTGATGATATCTACCCCGGTCTTCTCAGTCCTCTTAAATGGAACCCCATCATCCACCTTCAATGCCTCTAGAGGTCTTCGGCAAGGGGATCCCTTATCACCCTTCCTCTTCATCATTGTTGTTGATGGGCTAGGAAGGTATATCAAAAAGGAAGTACAAGAGGATAGAATCAAAGGGATAAGGGTCTGAGGGAATGATCTTTCGATAACCCACCAACAGTTTATGGATAATATCATGCTATTATGTAATGTCTCTCTTAGCGAAGTTAAAAGGATGAAAGACACCTTGGATCTATTCATGGAAGCCTCGGGCACCCAAATTAACAAAGAGAAATCTTGTGCTTACTTCTTCAACACAACCGGTAATGTAAGAACTTACCTGGCGTGAATTTTGGGATTTAGGGAAGGAGAGTTACCCACAAAGTATCTAGGAGTACCTCTGGCAATCAACTCTCTCAAAATGGTAAATTGGCAACAGACTATTCAGAAGATCCTAGGAAGGCTAGCCAACTGGTCGTTCAAATATTTAAACCTTGCAGGGAGAGTAGTTTTGGTAAAAGAAGTCCTACAATCAATCCCAATTTACCAACTATCCGGCATGGCAACCCCAAAAGGAGTTGGCTCCAAAATGGTGGAAACATTTAAGAAATTCATATGGGGAGGGTCTCAACAATAGAAAAAATGGGCTCTAATTTCATGGCATGGATTGACCAGGAAAAAGAAGGAAGGGGGCCTAGGACTAAGGGATCCATACATCACCAACCAAATTATGGGGGCCAAGCTATGGTGGAGATGGATGGCAGGAGGAGGGGACCTCTGGAAAAGAATATGGACGGGGAACTATAACATGCCAGGGAGAACAGAGGATATATTACGGCATGCAAAACCATCGAGAGGATCTACCATTTGGAACCTGGCAAGCTAGAATAGAGACATAATCACAAACCATGCCTTCTAGGAAATACAAAATGGCAAAACAGAAAAGTTTTGGGTTGAGGCTTGGCAACAATGAGAAAAATTAAATGGAAAGCAAGGATTTAGAAATATTCTGCAGTTTTGAAAAGATGTAGGCCTAAATCAAGTAGATGAATATTGGAAGGATGACAACAATGAGGAAAATTGGAGAGTCTGGAAAAACCCAGAAGAATGGGGTCAAAATAAAGAATAAGAACAAAGAGAGCTCTATATGAAAGAAATGGGAACAAGAAAGATACCAATCAGATTAGGACCTGATCTATTGAGATGGGGACACTCTCCAAAGGAACTTTCTCGGTCAAAGAGGCATACGATCTAAAAATTGAACAGGAAGAGAAAGGACACCATCATCTATGGAAACAAATCTGGCTGAGCAAATGGTGGCCGAAAGTCACTCACTTCCTATGGTTAACATGTAAAGGACAAATTTTGACATGGGACCAACTTCAAAAAAGAGGGATGCAGGGACCGTCTTTATGTGGTCTATATAAGAAGGACAATGAAAATATAGAACACGTAATGAATTCATGCCAGTTCGCACATAGACAATGGGAAGCTATCCATGAGGTCTTCGGAAGGACGGATAGGAATCAACAAAGCATAAAAGAGACTATTCAACAATGGGGACGAGGCCACTTTACCAGCCCAGTTCTAAATAGAGCTTGGGGGCTAGCCGTAGGATTTAATATCTGGATGATATGGAAGGAACGGAACTGACGGATCTTTAAAAGTAAAGAATCCATTCTGGAGCAGGTATGGAAAGGAATAATAGAACATATCAGAGAAACCATCCTTGCAGAAGAATGGTATCAAGAAGATTGGGAGGTCCTGCCTCATGAAGCAAGAATTCTAAAAAAGCTCAACCTAGCCAAAGAAATGGTGGGAGCGCATACATGGAAAGCAACACGAGTGAATAGGGTAGCGCCTATGAATTTTAGCAGACCAGTGAAAGGATTCATCAAACTGAACTTTGGTGGAGCCTCCAAAGGGAACTCGGGTATGGCAGGATTAAGTGGCATCTTTAGAGACTGCCATGGCAGGATCCGATTGTTGTACTTGGCATATGGCGACATAATGAGCAACAATGAAGCAGAACTCATGGCAGTATGACAAGGTATGAGAATACCTATAAGTCTTGGGTACAAACAACTGGAAGTTGAAGGAGACTCATTAATGGTAATAAACATGATGAGGAAACTTTACAACGGAAAGGCATGGGACAAGCTAAGCCATAGCTGGAGAACAGGAAGCCTCATCCAAGAGCTAGGAGAAATAATGAAAAGGTTTGATTATCTGATAATCAAGCACATAAAAAAACAAGGGAATAAAGCGATCAATTTCCTGGCCAACTAGGGATGTAATCAACAAGGAGAACACTTGGAAAGAACTTGGCCTATACAACCAAGGGACACAAGAATGGACCTGCTAAGAGAAATATTAGCCCAAGATGACAATCATGAATAGATGGAATGATAATGTTCATAATAAACCCCGATCGGGTGACGGAGTGGGTAATCAAGAGTAAAGACGATGTCAGAAGCCAGGAGGCTACCACAGTCTGCATGATTATATCGCAAGATGTGGAGGAGTATTGCATGCCAAGAGTGATGTCAGAAGGGAGAAGTGGCATGAGGAATGTCAGGAAGAGGAAAGGTGGTAAGGACGACAACATAAGGAGGATGGGACGGCGGGTAGGTAAGACAAGGTATGAAAGAGGGAGTAAGGAAAGGAGGAGGGATAGATTACAAGGGAGAAGGAGACGGAGAGCGAAGGACAAGCCAGAAGTGCATTCAGTAAGCAGGAAGAGTAACCTCGGGTATGTTTACTGTCTTTTCTCTGTAATTTGCAAAGGAAAATTCAGTATGTTGGGAGGGGCAAGGAACTTGGGCCAAGATGGGAAGGAGAGACCTCGCGGAGAGGGCATGTTGTGCAGACAGAGTAGAAGTAGCGAGAGAGAATGGCCCAATAGCTTTGCTTCAAGGCTGGGAAGGCTGGAGGGCTTAGAAGATAATAAGGAGTGGAGCATCTTGCTCAGGGTTGAGGATAGAGAGGCTAGAGAGGACCGTATCCGGGTGGCCTGGAGGTCTGAGAGCCCATAAAAGCTCCTTAGGCAGAAATTTTGGGTAGATAGGGCGAGCTTGTGCAGCAGAGATGGGCGAGCTTGGGAGGGGAAGATGGGCATGAAGCTTAGAATGGAAGGGGTGACCTTCAGAGAAGGTAGTGTTGCGAGGAGAGGGAGTAGTGTTAGCAAGCAGGGCAGGGAGGGAGCGAAGAATCCTAGCGTGAAGCTCCCCTCGTTCACCACACCGGGGCCGCATAGGGAGTGGGTCAGCCTGAGGGAACCCAAGGAGGGAGGATGTGAAAAAGGAGGGGAGATAGAAATTTGTGGTCCGAATGAGAGGCAGGGTGGGGGGAGTAGGGAGAAGGTAAAAACCATCCCTGTTTCACTGAATTGCCTGGGAGCAACAGAGTGTAGACAGAGGGGAGATAGTTTCGGCAAACAAAAACTCCATGAGACTACTGGAATTTGGATGGGTAATGGTTTTATCCTAACTTTGGAATGTGACCATTGTGAATAGGTAGCAGATATCAGAGACATGGTGCGGATAGCCAGGGGAAGAGGTCGAAGAGGACGGGGAAATAATGGGCCTCAAACTTAGGATATGGGAACCTCAGAAAAAAGGATAGGAAGACGACCTTTGGATGAGACTGTAAGGGAAGCAGCCAAAGCTTATAAGAAAGGAACATACAAAGGGATATGAAAAATTATAGAGGAGATGGAGGAAAGGATTATGGAAGAGGACTCGGAGGAAGAAATGGAGGAATGGAAGAATCACAATACTGATTCGGGGAATACCAGAGGGAGACTCTCTCAATTTAAACAGACCTTACATTTGTACTGGCTCATGAAAAGACTGATAGGAAAAGCGATGGAAAAAGTGTCCATGGGAATGGCCCTGATAATCAGAGACATGCCAGATTATAAAAAATACCTGCAAACAATCCAGTTGTAGCTCTACAAGCAGGACATAAGATTAGACCGTATACAGAGACACATTCCATGTATTATTGAAATGACACCAGCGCCTGGAGATTCCGCTGAAGATCCAGTGAACGTAGAGTCAGAACTGGAAGACCCCAAAGAATAGCTTGAGCGCAGTGACCTCAGGTTTTTGTTTTTAGCGACTAGTTGTTATTTTATATGCATGCTTATGGGACCTAAGATCAAAGATTGGTTTTTAAATAGTTTTGTATAAATTGCTTGGGTAGAAAGACTGAGAACCTTCCATTTTTTTATGGCTTATAATATGCATAGGTGGCCAACAGACTTGGTTTCCCAATGAGCAAGTTGAGGCCACCTATTGAAAATATGTGGTTACAGTTTGCTTTTATATAAATAGAAAAGGAGGACCTACCTAAGCTTCCAAAAAAATTGGTTCAATATATATATATATATAATTTTAATTTTTTCCCTATGAACTACAATTTATTAAACTTGAGACAAGTAACAAAATTACATTTTGTATATGCTAAAGCATTTGTTAATATAAGTCTCGTGGCTTATGAGCACTATGAAGGGAAAACAATAAAATACATAGAAAAAATTGAAGTTAAGTGTGATAATAATCACTTAACTTCTCCTTTTTGTCTTTCTTTTTTTGGACACTTTGCCATCCCCGAGGGTTGGGGTCAACTAGAACCGTTGCCAATTCATTTGTTGATATCAGTGGTGGGTTTTCTTTGTTTGAATTTGAGCTTTCAAAGATATGAGCTCTTTTTTAACCTCCCTACCCATTTTCTAAAAGAGAATCCTTTTTTTGTTGATTTGATGCCTAGATTTCTTGTATTTCAATGTCATTTTGCTCATGGACCTTGAACCCATTCTGATCCTATGCAACCACTTCTGCTTAGTTTGGGAAAACCTCCATAGATTCCTCATCTTCTCCATCTGAGAAGTGGGGATTGGAAGTATGCCAACCATTTGATTTGTGAACCTGGCCCTTTTTCTTAAGATCTTTTTTGCCTGTGGGCATGAATTCTACAAATGTCTTTGGAAGCATGTTCGACATTTGAATGTTGTATTCTCATAGTCTAATACCTTGGTCCACTCAACATTTTTGTGTTTCAATTTAATGTGATCAAGTAGACCTTTGCTTTGGTCTATCTTAACACAGATTCTAGCAAAGGAAAAAAGCTTTCTTAGATCTTTCAAGGTCCATCTTTTTGTATTTTCGAGAGTATTCCCAATATCCTCTAGAACTTTATGGTGCCAGAATGGAGGGGGGAAATTTGGTAGTCTCACCCATACCAGCATTGTTGAGACCACCATGTTTGTGGCATCAAAATTTGGGAACCATGAGGTTATGAAGAGCTCAGCTCTACCCCCAAACCAGGGCCCATCATTCTCTTTCTGAATATCAAATTGAACAATTAAAAAGCCTCTGGAAGGTAAATAAATGTTGCAATTTAGGGTCCAGGAAGAGAAAACCTATTGATGAAGAGCATATGTTTTAGGCCAAAAGCCATTGAATTTGCAAATAGCAACCTTGGTTTAAAGAGTGGAGAAAAGTGAGTTTACGTATGTATTATTCACCTCCATGACCAGTGTTAGTTTCATTTGTTCTATGATATATGGTCCTGGGTGAATTGTAGTTGGTTTGTGATTGGCTTCCCTTGCACTACATCCTTGGAAAAAATAGATCTAGAGGGATTTTTGTGGCCTAGAGCTCCTCCATGTAATCTCAGGTTCAGAAAAATTGTGGAATTTTGGGAGATGCAATAGTCCTTCATCAATAAATGATCTTGGAGAACCTTCCCTTCAAAAATCAAGTATTGAGATGATGCAGCGATACCTAGCTTGAGCTCAATACATTGCTTTAGAGTCTCCATCTTGTCTGATTCCCCAGGCCAGAGAAGAGTGGACTTCACATTGATGCTTTTGATAAATATCTAAAAGGATTCCCCTTGTTGGCACCATCAGACCACATTCTTATTCAGATTTGGGGGGTAGGAGGGCGCTTTATAAGAGGATGAAGCATAGGGGATTGTTGGGGGTATCAACATCACAAACCCGAAATCCAATTGGTTCTAATGTGTAAAAGGGCCACAAGTGAATAGGAAACAAAACTTGACACTCAACCCAGTCAGTTGAGTCATCCACAGGCAACAAGTGAATGCCATACCCCTGTGGCAAAAAAAAAATGACACATGTTTTCATACATTGTGTCAAGGATGCCAACTCACATCAAGCTCTATCATGGGGAGTTTCCACGAGCTTAAAACATTTCATGCCCTCAAAAACCATGGTCATGCCACCTCGAGGATTTGAGCTTTTTGCAGATAAACTAGCCCTAAACAGGCATCGTTCCGCGTCACAAAAGAAAATAGACTCATTTTCTCCGTTTCTCGGACCTCCACCATTGTGAGACGCAAGCACAAATCCAATGGTGACGCTTGGCTAGAAAATGCAAAGAGAAAAATCCCTACAAGCTCGTGCAAGGCCAATCATTTCCACTTAGATATAATATATATATTAATTATATAATATATATAAATATTATTATTATATATATATATATAACATATATAAATATATAAATATATATATATATATATATATCTTTATTACAAATCCCACGAGGGTATTTCGAAAATTTCTATTCAAACGTGACAAAAAAGTGTGGAAATCCTCACTCTAATTAAATTTAATATATTTTAATTTTAAAAATAAAAATTAATTTAAATTCTAATTTTTAAGTATTAAAAAAAACTAATTTTGTTTTTTTAATGTTTCTTGATGTTTAATAAATTTAAGGTTAAGATTGATCTACAATGATTTATTTATTTTTTATAGGAAAGATCCAATGACTAAGCAAGAGTCAAGACGTCCCGTATTGACCACAGATGGAGTGAAAACTCTCTCGAGCTGCCTACTCCTTGAGCCTAATCAATACAGGGCAAAGCATGCCTCTAGAGACTTGAACCTGGGTGGGTGGGTTGGCAAGCCACAATCCGAACTACTCAAGCTAAGAACCACTGGAAATAACTTTTATTTTGTTGGCTTGACCCACACAGATTTAAACCTTGAATCTCATGGTTTACACATTTTTTAAACTAGATTGAGCCTAGGTCGAGGCTTACCTGCTTATTCGTTGGAAGAAGAGAGATCCACCCACAATAGGATGCTTATCACCAAGATTGTACGAGGCCAGGTCGAGCGTGGACGCCCCTTGGGAAGTTTAATTCAACTTTCCTCTAGATCTAGCCGCTGTTGAATCTATTCCACTCCTTAGCCCCTCCCCATGAGATTTGAACCTGTGACCTGGCAGAGACTAAACCCTACGCAACCAACTGGTCTACACCTCATGGGTGATATATAATGATTTTTATTAAATGCATTGATTGCATCGAGATGTGCTTTACATCCCAATATAGGGGAGATGTGTATGCATAATGTAAGTAAGTAAATAAGTATGTCAACATTTTTTAAATATCGTGAAAATATATATGGAAAACAAATTAAAAAAACACACACACATACACACACACAAAACAAAACAAAATTAAATGTCAGTGCAATATGGGGTTGATGTTGTAGTGAAGTAAATGTTTGTAAACATTTAACATTTACATGTCGGCTCAATTAAAAAAAAGAAGGTTAAAAGTAATATAGAACCCAGTATGGGAGAGATGTTGTAATGTCTCTAATGAGTGTAAACATTTCAATGTTAGCTCAATTAATAATAAAAAGTTGTCAAGTGGGTGTAACTTAAGGAGGAGTCGTTATTATCATCCCCACCCAAGTTCTAGTTCCATTGATATTGATATGCTCGCTTCTTGCGAGCCATTTCTATATGAAAGATAACCCTCTCTCACCTAGATACGAATGGGTTTTCTATGGATGTAGTAGTATTGATATCCTTGCATAAATTTTGGTGGGTAGTAACCACTAGTAAGTCTACACATTTACATTTTTGCTCCTACAAGAGTGCCAAGGAAAACATAAATAATGGTGGGAAGTGACTAGTGATAAGTATATTTATTTACATCTTATGTCTATCCATTTTTTATGCAAGGACTTGCTTAAATTATGATGGGAAGTAACTTATGGTAAATATGTTATTTACATGAGTATGAACTATTTTCAAGGATTTTGTTTTTGGATTAAAAAAATACTACACAAATATCTAAAACTCATGCATGAATATTGGAAGCATATTCACCAACTTAGATCCATCTTAACTCTGGATCTACCAAGCACCAAGAGGGATTAAATCTCTTGAGATGCAAAACACTTTTGGAATGATGGATCTAAGTTGGTTATATATATACATGTGTGCATGTGTAATCTAACTTGCGAAATAGTCTTTTCCATCGTAATCCTACAATACAATTTCAAGCAAGATTGTGATTTTTTTTGCTTAAAATACATTTTTGAATGAATAAATAGATTCAACACCCTAAAAAACCCTTAGATCACTCGAATTCTATAGAGTAAACAACTTAACTTCGAGTTTCTAAAAATCTCTACTGGATTTTGGTTAAAATTGATGAGAAAAAATGCTCTAAAAAAGGCCATTTTGTCTTTAAATTAGACTACGCCTATAAATATCTATATATGTTGAAGGGATTTCACAATGGAGGTTATTGGAATGTATCTATTTGAAGAAATAAATGGCTAACATTGTATATTTGGTAATTTGCAGGACTTTATTGCATTGAGAGAAATGAGGTGATTTCACAACATAAGGTAGAAAATATGTCATGTACCTTTGTTGTGCTAATCAAATAAAATGGAAAATAATTGGCATCCAATGCCTAATAATAGAAAACAAAACAAAAACAAAAAGAATATTAATGATATGAACCACCTTGGATATTCAAGTAATCAATCCAATAGAGCATACCTAAAAATTATTGGTAACATAGTGAGCCTCTGCTCAACTAGGTGATTATTTCTCTTGTATTTAATCATTAACCATAAAAATAAAAAATCCATATGGATTCTTTAACTAGTGAGAAATAAGAATGAAAGAATAGTGGCAAAGGCACACAATAATATACTTCAATATTTACCTACGGGAAACCCAATGTGGGTGAAAACTCCAACAAATAAAGGACTATGCCTTTCTTCTTTAAAATACATAATATAATACAAAATGCATAGGTCACCAAGCCTAATATAGATCACACTATAGTATATTAGAGTCTCCTACAAATTGCCCCAGTGGTCTATATCAATTGGCAATGGAGTGTAATATTAAGGAACTCCTTACGATGTCATGTGTTCAGACCCCTGATTAGGCATGTGTTGCATGCAAGGGGCCATGTTGGTGTGCCCAAAGATTATAATCGTAGCCATAAAAAATGACCCCATGTCACGCGAGTATGATCTAGCCTAGTTGTTGATTCCATCAATTCACAAAAAAATAGTCCCCTGCATATTATTATTTTCCCTCTATATACTATCTCAACCTCTCTTGGGCACTAATCTACCATGGAACATGAAATCACTGCAATAGGAATTGAACCTTTTTCCCCATCTCAATGAAGGTTTTAACACAAGTTCTTGGTCCTTAAGTTTAGTTCGTGGGATCTCTTTGTGCTTCTAGAAGCCTCTAGTGAATTCCATACATTACTAATTCCATAAGGGTGAATTGTGGTGTGTTCATGGGGTTTCCACATGGTGTTGCAAGGAATAATCAATGATTACCATGTTGACAACACACCTTTTGCATATGAGCTTTGTTTGAGACAAATGACTCACCTGTGGAAATATCTCAACCTATAGAATGCATTAAGGACTGTAACAAAATATGCTCTAGAGGTATAAATTCTTACAGTAAAGGATTTTCAATTGTGGCTTGTTGATGTAGCTTTTAATATTTAACCCACAGTGCCCCCTATAGTCCCCAGTTTTGTTTTCCCCGTTCTATAGCACAGTAAAGAAATAAATCAACTATGTATATCCCTTATGGATCAATGTTCTCTAAAATGGAATTTCGGCCTAAAAAAGATTTAGTTAAGAAGGAGATTATGAAACAGTTCCCCAACTTATTTTTTGGAGTATTATTTTGTTCTTAGTTCGTATTTTCCCTTTTAATCTCACCTGCATGTTGGGAATCATGATTGTCGTTACACCAAAACCTGCAGGTATTAGTTAATGATCGTATCGCCAGAGATAGGAATCCATAAGAGGCAGTTAGTCCATGTGGCGAAACACACAGGGAGTATTGGTTTATCCAATGTCCAATAATCTCTCCCCCAACACGAGTTGGGTGTGTATCAAACTCATGACCTACGCTCTAATACCACTTGTTGGGAACCACAACTGTCGTTACACAAAACCCGCAGGTATTAATCAATGGTCGTATAGCCATAGGTAAGGATCCACAAGAGGCGGTTAGTCCATGTTGCGAAACACACAGAGAGCATTGGTTTATCCAATGTCCAACAACAATGTAGGTTTTAACCCTGTATAGAAATTACCTGCAAATGAATTATTAAAAAATAAAGTAGAAAATATATGATGGCGAGAAATGCAAAACGAATACACAGATATTTTCCTCTAGATCCCAAAACCAGGACTACTAGATTGATTTTTCATTATGTTCCTTTCAATGTTACAATACACACACACACACACACACACACACATATATATATATACATGTCGAAGCATTCATAAACCCCAATCCATTAACCCTGGATTAGAACATAGTCATAGTTTTCTTGATCGGATCTACAAAATACCATGGGCAGAATACCATCATGCCCAAAACCATGTGCAAGACCCATGAAAAAAACCATAGGTAGGTCTACCCACCTAATATAGGGTCCAAAAAAAAATCCCAGGGCATTACCCCGAACACCATGCAAGTGGGCTATCGCCCCCCCTAAAACACCCCCCTATGACTCGTTGTTGCACCCAACACAACGAATAAGGGGGGGGGCTGTTCCCCCCCTGTGCCCCCCAGAGCGTGCTACTAGTCATGGAAAGAATATAACACACACCCAACATTCTCCCACTTGTTGGTTTATTTTCCACACAGGGGGTCAAAGGAGAGGTTAGTCATTGGTCCAACGCCCATTGTTTCTCTACACCAAGAAAACTTCTTAATGCTCACATACTTTATCAATGCATTAGCAACATTCTTCAAAGTGTCCACCTTTACCAACAACACCTTTTTGTCCTCAACCATATCCCTCACAAAGTGATATTGAACATCAATGTGCTTTGTCTTTGAATGATATGCATGGTTCTTTACCAAGAAAATTGCACTTTGGCTGTCACAGTCTATCCTTATAAACTGCTATTCTAACCCCATACTTGAACACAATCTCTGCAACCAAACTATTTCCTTGCTTGCATGAGTGGTTGCCATGTATTTTGCCTCTATAGTTGAAGTGCCACTACAAACTATCTCTTGCTCATCCAACTGACTGCACCTCCAAATAGGTTAAACACATACCCACTTGTAGATCTTCTCTAATCCAGATCTCTAGCTCAGTCTGCATCAACAAAGCCATGGATGTCCAAAACTCTGTCTAATCATGGTCTTCCTTGGTAGCACAAACCATAATCATAGTGCCACGCAAATACCTAAAAACCCACTCCAATGCTCCTTCCCTAGCTTTGAGACAAACCTGCTCAATACTCCCACTGCATGTACAATGTCTTGTCTAGTACAGACTATTACATACATAAGGCTACTAACTGCACCTGTGTATGGAACACAAGACATTTCCTCTTCCTCTTCTTGTGTCTTGGGACATTGTTCAACAAATAACTTTACACCTATAGGAATAGGAACCTTCATTGGTTTACTATCCTGCATATTGAACCTCTTCAATATTTTCTTGACATACTTCCTCTGGTTTAACTAGATCTTCCTGTTTGCCCAATCTCATTTAATTTCCATGCCCAAAATATAGTTTGCAGCACCAAGATCCTTCATGTCGAATTTGGAGGACAATTGAGTCTTCAAATCCTGGATAATTTCTTTGTCATTTCCAATTAGCAACATATCATCCACATACAAGACCAGATAAATAACACAGTCACCAATTAATTTAAAAATACACACATTGATCCGCTTTGCTTTTGGTGAAGCCAAGTCCCCGTATATATGTAGCAAATTTCTGATACCACATCCTTGGTGACTGTTTTAACCCATATAAAGACCTTTTTTAACCTGCATACCAGTTCTTTCTTACCCTTCACCGCAAATCCTTCAAGTTGCTTCATGTAGATATTTTCTTCTAGATCCCCATGAAGAAATGTTGTCTTCACATCCATATGTTTTACCCCAAAATCAAAAGCAATAGCAACAAATAAAAGCAATCTAATAGAAGCTACCTTGGTAACAGGAGAAAAAATATTACCAAAATCAAATGTCGGCACCTGGGAATAACCTTTTTCTACCAACAGAGCTTTGCCTTTCTCCACCTTGCCTTCTACATTCATCTTCTTCTTAAACAACCATTGCTTCCAATGGGTTTCCTTCCAGCTGGCAACTCCACCAGATCCCAAGCCTCATTTTTGTCCAAAGATGCCATTTCATTAACCATGGCCTCTTTCCAGAGTTTTCCATCCTCTGAATCTACTACCTCCCTCAAAATTCTGGGATCATCATTAGTAAAAGATAAAGCAAAATTTAAATAGGAAGCATATGGACTATACCTTTCTGGCTGTCTTTTTTCTCAAACTGATCTTCTCGCAACTAGAGTTTGTGTCTCTTCATCTTCTGATTCTTGTTCTGTTATAGAGTCTGATTCTTCCTCCTTTAGCTCAAACTCTATCCTCTCAGGTTCCTTTGGTAGGACTTCATGTTCAATAACATCTTTCACCTCTCTAAACACCACCTCTCGGTTGTAAACGACCTTCCTTATTTCTGGGCTCCAAAGCTTATAACCTTTTAAACCATCCTTATACCCAATAAAGATGCACCTTTTAGATTTACTATTCAACTTGGTTCTTTTCTCCTTTGGAACATGTACATATGCATCATAGCCAAATGCCCTCAGATGTGAAAGAGAGGATTTCTTACCAATCCATACCTCATGTGGAGTCTTATCCTCCAATGTTAACGAAGGTGATCTATTAACCAGGTAACATGCAGTCTCCACCACCTTTGCCCAAAATTCTTGTCCTAACCCGACACCACTTAGCATGCTTCTTGCCTTTTCCATCAATGTCATGTTCATTCTTTATGCAAATCTATTTTGCTGAGGTGTGTATAGAGTAGTCTTTTTCCATGCTATACCACACTTTTTACATAACCTTTCAAATTCCTTCTTGCAGAACTCTCCACCATTTTCTGTCCTCGACACCTTTATCTTTTTCTCTGTCTGGTTTTCCACAAGAGCCTTAAATTCTTTAAACCTGTCCAAGACTTCAGATTTCTTCCTAAGGAAATATATCCATGTATTCCTTGAGAAGTCATCTATAAATGATACATAGTACACAGACTTACCCAATGATGGAACCGGCACAGGTCCAAACACATCACTGCGAACAAGCTCTAATATCCCTTCCACCCTCTTAGCACTAGAGGGTAAACTCACCCGATTATGCTTACCATATACACAATGTTCAAAGAAATAAAAATCCAGAGATAAATTAGAGATACCTTCTACCATACCATTAAGATGAAGTATTTAAAGGCCCTTCTCTCCAATATGTACAAGCCTTTGATGCCATAACATGGTCTTTTCTCCACATAACACTAGATTTTCCGCTCCACTTTCAGGAACCATAGAACTATTGCACCCATCAATAACAGTACTACCCAGAAGCTTTTACGGAGTTCCAATCTGAACTCCTCGCATCAATACCAGTGCTCCCCGAACCATATTGTAGGTATCTTTCTCAAACACTATTTTTACACTTGCATCATCCATCTTCCTTATAGAAATCATATTTTTTTCCAATGCAGGAATATGTAGAACACTTAGAAGTGTTCTAATCCTTCCACCTTGCAACTTCAGCTCAAATTTTCCGCGTCCAACAATTCTAACCTTCCTATCATCCCCTAAGAAGACATCACCACCATCATATTTCTCATACTCGTAGAACCACCCCTATGGGGAGTGAAGTGAAAGGATGCACCTGATTCAATCAATCATGTCTCGTGATCTACATGAGTACTTGAAGAAGAAGCTAAGTACACATCCTCACCTTCATCTGAGGTATTTCTCACCTCTACAGAAGGAGAATCATTAGATCTCTTTCCTTTCTCAAGAGATTTAGATCTAAAGTCCTTTTTGTAGTGCCCTTCCTTTCCACATTTCCAACATACCTTTATAGGTTTTCCTGGAGATTTAGATCTCCCACTCAAGGACTTATTTTTGTTTATGTTCTGGGGTCATCCTCGTACAAACAATGCATCTCCATTCTGACTCTCCATATTTTTCCGTCTCATTTCCTCCGACAACAAGGATGCGACTATTTCATCAAACTTTATGGTAGTTGTATTGTTACCTATAGCAACAACCAGACTATCCCACGAATCTGGTAGAGAACACAGTAAATTGATGCACTTATCTTCATCTGGAATTTTTATATCAACATATAACAACTGCCTTACCATAGGATTAAAGGCGTTTATATGCTCTGTCACTGAGTCTCCATCCTTCATCCTAAGGTTATACAACTTTTTTCGCAGGAACAATTTGTTCACCAGAAACTTAGATTGGTACAAAGTGTCTAACTTTACCCACAAATTATTCGTTGTAGCTTCCCCTTATGCATTCAACAATACTGAATCTAAGATACACAACCGTATTGTGCTCCTTGCCTTCTGATCTAACTTCGCCTAGTCTTTTGCTAACATTATCACTGGTTTAGTACCTAGATATACTGCGATACACTGATCTTTATCCACCAGCATATCCTCCATATTGAACTCCCACAACTCAAAACTCTGACCATTAAATTTCTTGATCTCTATCTTTCCACTGCTCACCATCTTCTTTCACCGCAAGAATCGATCCCGTAGATCTCCCACTAAATAGGGTCTACCACAGGCCCGAGCAAAACCCCTCAACAACAAAAGCGTCCCCTTGAAGCTGAAACAACTCTAATACCAAATATAGGTTTTAACCCTATACATAAATTACCTGCAAACGAATTCTTAAAAAAACAGAAAATATACAATGGCGAGAAACACAAAACAAATAGACAAAGATTTTCCCCTGTATCCCAAAACCGGGACTACTAGATTGATTTTTCATTATGTTACTTTCAATGTTACAACACCTATATATAAATGCTAAAGCATTCATAAACCCTAATCCATTAACCATGGATTAGAACATAATCGTAGTTCCATTGACCGAATCTACAAAATACCATGGGCATAAAACCATCGTGCCCAAAACCATGTGCAAAACCCATGCACAAAACCATAGGTAGGTTCGCCCACCTAATATAGGGTCCAAATTTTTTTTCTCAAGGTGCTACCCCAGACCCCGTGCAGGGGGGTTATCACCCCCATGAAACCCCCCCATAAAGGGGGCTGCACCCCCCCTGTGACTCTTTTGTTGCACCCGGTGCAACGAACAGGAGGGGGGGGGGGGGGGGGGGTTCGCCCCCCCTGTGACCCCCCTCGCATGTGTGACTAGTCGCAGAAAGAATATAGCACACACCCAACACTGCAAAAGCTCTTGCTGACCCATTCCAATCACCTTTATCTTCTTCTACATAACTACATCTTATGGTGATTATGTGTATGTGTCCAATGCCAAATATTCTATTGAAGGTAAGACTTGGCCATCTTGATGCTCATTAAAAAAATAGTTTGTATAGTTTTAGGATCTCTACATTTACTATTGAGTAAATGTGCATAAGGAAGAAAATTGATAAGCATCATTGCTTACCTTCTCCAATACTTCAAATTTTCCATATCTAAGGGTATTGATTTTCTTCCTAGACCCTGTAGTCTTTACTTATTTAAATGCAACCATACTAGGTCCCTCACTTTGAAGGTATTTTCAAGCCTATGTTCATTCTTGGCCTTGTATTTCTCTTGAGATCTATTTAATCTCACATAAACATGCAAGTGTACCCCATCAATAAACTTGTATCCCTATAGCACATCATTCAAGGTTGTTGCCTCCTTTGCTTCAAGTTGTCCATATATCTACATATGAAAGGTGGAAAATACCTGAAATAGACTTCGAAGGAGGGAAATATTACTGGAAGTGTTCAATTTATAAGCATTGTTGTCTAGCTTCTCCAATACATCAAAATGTCCATATCTTAGGGCCTTGATTTTCTTCCTAGACCCTACAATATTTCCTTATTTAGGTGCAACAATACATGGTCTCCTACTTTGAAGGTCTTTTCAAGCCTATGTTGATAATTCTTGGCCTTGTATTTCTCTTGAAATATATTTAGTCTCATATAAACATGCAAATGTACCTATTAATAAACTTATATGCCTATAATGCATCACTCAAGGTTGTTGGCTCCTTTGCTTAAATTTTTCCATATAAAATATCTATAGGTGAAGGTGGAAAATATTTAGAAATAGACTTCAAAGGGGGGAATTCTTGGCGGAAGTGTGAATAGTCATGTTATAGGAGTATTATGTATAAAACAAATTATAATATTAAGTCCTTAGATGCTTTTTTATTGTAATCTAGTAAAATTTGAACCAAAGTCCCATTCACCACCTCCATCTATTCATCTATATAGGGATGGAAGGTCATAAAATTATTTAATATAACACCTATCTTCTCCCACAATGAAGCCTAGAATGTATTAACAGATTCAATATCTCCATTAGAGATGATGCTCCTTGGTACCAAAAAGTGCATTTAGACCCTTTCACAACCTTTGATGTGCATATTATTGAACCTATTAACTAGCTAGGCCCTCTTCTAGTCCTAAACAAACCATCAACAAAATCATTGTAGGAACTAGAAGGGGACTATATATTCATTGATTTAATTGTTATGATTTTCAATATAACACAATGCACAACCTTTTTTAAACATAGCTACTTCTTCTTACATTTTGAGCCAATAAACATACCTAAGCAATATAGCCACACTCTTCCCAACACTAAAGTGTCTAACAATCTTGGAGTTATGAGCCTCCCTTATCAATTGTACTCTTTCTCCATTTTGCACACACAACTTCCCCATTTTGTAAAGAAATCTATCTTGGAGATGGTAATTAACCTTATTGTTTATGTTTGTCAATTATTTATGATCTTGCATCATTTGATTCACCTTCTTTAAGTCCTTGTCTTTAGTGTATCATTTGTGTATGCTTTATGGATGAACTACTCCATGTGCACAATGACTCCCAAAGCTGTGATTTTAGGTATTGGCGGTATTTACAACATATCATCGAACCTATTGACAATGCCCTTGTATTGATCACCAAATGATTTTTTTTTGCAAAAATGCCATCCATTTAAAATGTCTTACTTGTTGGAGCTTATTATGAGTTTGCAAGTATTGTAGGGATTAATGATCAATATGGATAATGGTCTCCTTAGCCAATAAATAGTGTTTCCATCTCTTTAATGTTTGCACCAAATCTTAAAGTTTCTTCTATAAAGAGGGAAGCTTCATGCCACTCCATGGAATAACTTTGAACTATATCAAACCAACCTCACTCTAGGAAATAATGTATTTCCACTTCAAATGGCTTATATTGACTCTTCTTACATTGTGCTATTACCCACTAGTTGTTAGGACATGAAGTGGTGTTGCCACCACTGAAAATGATGATATGAACCTTTTTAGATATCATATAGCTCCATGGAAACTCCTAAATTTAGTCACATAATTAAGAGGGGAGAATTTAAAAATGACCTCTATATTTGTAGGAATAGTCTTCAACTCACCTCCACTAGTCATATGCCCTTGGTACACTAGGGCATACTTAGAAAACTCACACTTCCTTATATCTTCTAGCACCTATAGCTTCTTAAGTGTCTCCAACTTGCTTCAAATGTTTAACATGCCCCTCCCAAGTTGAAATAAAGGCCAAGATGTCATCAAAGTATACTATAATCAATGAATATGTGAAACAAATATTTTATGAGATGTATAAATTTAGTTGGTGTGTTACTCAAACCAAAAGGTGTTATTAAGCATTCATATATGCCTCGTCTCATTTTGAAAGTTGTATTCCAAGTCACTTATTCCTTGATTCAAACTTGGTTATATATTAATTTCATATCCATGTTGGTGAAGTATCTCACATATTGCAACCAGTCCAATAAGTCATTGATCCTAGGAAAGGGGTACCAATTCTTGAGAATGATCTTGCAGAGAGTTTTATAGTCAATGCACATTGTCCAAGTCTCATCATTCTCTAGTACAAGATTAGAAGGGGAACCACATGGTGAGGTACTTAGTCGTATTATTCCCTACTCCAACAATTCCTACAACTTCACCTTCACCTTAGCTAACCCTTATAAATAATGCATGCACATGTCAAATAAAGGAGAATTTGGAAATAATTGTATCTCATGTTACACTTCCCTCTTGGGTGGCATATAGGTTGCCTCTTGTAATAATTTTATTATATCTATAACTAGCATTTGCACCTTATGTTGCAAAGGAAACGCCGTAAGGCATAGAGTGGGGAAGAATAGCATAGAGTGGGGAAGAATAGGGACATGTATAGAGTGGGGAAGAATAGGGACATGTGAATGGACATTGTTGAAAGCAAGGGTGGATGATAATGAGTTACAATTGCAATAGTTAGCTATGTGTATTCTAAAAATGGATATTTTGTAAACAATAATAGTTTGTGGAAGAATAGCGACATGTGAATGGAGATTGTTGAAAGAAAGGGTGGATGATAATGAGTTAGAGTTGAAAGTATTAGTTATGTGTATTTTGAATATGGACTGTAAATAATAGTAGTGTGTGGAAAAATAGCAACATGTGAATGGACATTGTTGAAAGCTAGGGTGGATGATAATGAGTTATACTTGAAATGATTAGTTATGTGATATGACATTGTGAACAACATCATGGTCATCGTTCCATATTTGAAAATGCATGAAAAATTGTTGGAGCCATCATGATAATAATAAAAATTCCAGCATGATTTTGAAAAAATTTAGCTAAATTTTTTGAAAATGTGGATTATAGTTGTGACGTTTTAGAATTTTGAGTGTCTTAATTTTGCACAGAAAATGATAGAAATTATAGCATGATTTTGCAAAAATCCAGCTATTTTTTTTTAAAATGTCAATTACAGCGGTCAAGCTTCAGTGTTTTGGGTAACCAGGTATTCATGACGGATGCTAAATCCATTTCCGCCATCCAAAAACAATTTAAACACTCCCACAGTCAAATTTCGGAATTTGCCGTCCAGACAAAACGAATGCGTACACGCATAGAGGATTATTATGGAAGATTCCTTCTTCAGGGAATCGTAATATAAACCATGAGGATATTAAATGCCCTTAAAAACTAAAGCACAAAACTTGGGAGCTTCAAGACCCAGGAATGGAATTTGGTATTTGGTAACATTTTACAAGGGAAACATGAGTGAACATCAAAGTTTCAAACGAATGCATACACGCATAGAGGATTATTATGGAAGACTCATTCTCCAGGAATGGAATTTGGTCACATTTTTAAATGGAGTTTCCAATACAAACTGACGGGAATCACCCACAAGCTTTCAAGTTCATGGCCCCTAAATTTTTGCATTCTTGATAATGTTTTCTCACTGTTTCAATGTCAATTTCATGATGCTTCCAAAAAAAATTACAAAACAATTTTATAATTTTTAATTTCTATCTATAAAATAGCTACTCCATCGTGAAGCACAAAGATTATTGCTACTCCATCATGAAGAATAGAGAATTTGCGAGCTTCGAGACCCAGGAATGGAATTTGGTAACATTTTAAATCGAGTTTCCAATACAAGCTTTCTCAATCTGACAGAATCACCTACAAGCTTTCAAGTTCGTGGGCCCTAAATTTTTGCATTCTTGATTATGTTTTCTCACTGTTTCAATGTCAATTTCATGATTCTTCCAAAAAACTATAAAACAGTTTTAAAGTGTTAGTTTTTATCTATAAATTAGCTACTTCATCATGGAGAATACACATTTGTTAGGTATTATTTGGCATTTCACATCATGTTGTATTATGAGTCATTGTGTAAGTAAAGCAACATTGTGAATCTAGTGTGAGGAG
>APFE031331684.1:0-18756 GCA_000404065.3 Pinus taeda | reverse complement strand
GTTCTTAATGGTTGATTGATGCTCATGGATCCAGTCTGAAAATTTATGAAACTTGGTCCCTGGAAGAAAGAGAAGGTTGTAGCCTTCTGTAGGCCAGCACCTCCGTACTAGTATCTTGGCTAGTGCAAGAGCTAAAGGGGGGTTGTAGCTCCCTTCCAGGAGAAGCTGGAAAATGAGAGAGAGTTGTAGCTCTCTGTAGGTTGCAGCCTGCGTACTGGTAAAGGACTGCACCAGTACATTGTAAACAGAAGTTTCTAATTAAAGAAAGATAGAGACGAATTGCAGCAGATGGTTTTCACCCACATTGGGTTTCCACCTTATATCTGGTGTTCTTGTGTGTGATTGTCTTTCTGCTCTGTTTTACTGTCTCTGGTTACTGGTTATTTGATGTTGCATCTCAGATTAACAATCATCATCTGAAAGTTTAAGTAAATTAAAATTTTTCTCTGTATACGCGGTTTTACTTCTGAATAGTTGCGTATATACGCAGGTTGAATTAACTAAAGTAGCGTATACAATTTGGTTGTTGAAAAGGATTATTTGACTTGATAATACTGATTCACCCCCCCTCTTAGTATTATTTCCAAAAATGGCTTTTTGTGAGGTGTGGTTAGTAATCCCAACTTATTTACTATTTCTTTAGAAATTAAATTTACTTGTG
Source organism: Pinus taeda (assembly GCA_000404065.3). Classification (NCBI taxonomy): domain Eukaryota; kingdom Viridiplantae; phylum Streptophyta; class Pinopsida; order Pinales; family Pinaceae; genus Pinus; species Pinus taeda. The sequence continues at coordinate 18,095 of APFE031331684.1, read as the reverse complement.
AGCCACTATCAAACAAAGAATCAATCTTTAGATGCTTAGAAATAACTCGAATATGAAAAATCTCGTGCCTTTTCCTCTCATTTTCTTCATTATCAGTAGATTGTGCAGAATTACTAGTAGACGCTTCAGAATTTTTACCTTTTATACCTGTGGCTACGATTGTTGTTTCGTCTCCTGAGTCTGACCCCAAATCCTTTTGAATAGCTACAACAGTCTTCTTCTTCTTGCCCTCAAATTTCTTGGGTCTCAACTCCAAATGCAGGATCCAGTAGTGTTCATCATCATGCCCATCCTTCTTACAGTGAGTGCATGAAGACTTGGTCTTTTGTATAGTATTGGCCTTCCTCTCTTTCCATTTATGTTTTCTCTTTTCCTTGCTTTTGCTTGAAATGGGTTTTGATGATCCCCCAACATCTGGGTTCACATTGTTTCCTCTAGCCTCTAGATGTGTAGCCTGAACAGATACGTCATCTATGCTTGTGGGATTAAACATGAGAATAGTGTGCCTTAAGTAGCTGTGTAGACCATCTATATACTTCAGCAGAGTTTCAGGTGAGTCTAAAGAAATTCCTAGAATCAAAGCTCTTTTCCTAAATTCTTGAGTGTAACTTTGCACACTTTGCCCTTTTAATTGGTGAAGAGTTTGCCAGCTCATCATGGCTTGTTGCATACAAGCTAGTGGATAGAATTTCTTTTTAATTGCAGAAACAAATTCACTATAGACAAAAAGAATTTTACCATGTTTCTTCATGTTAGCTTGCGTCCTGCCTTCCCACCATACCAAGGCAGTGCCTCCAAGGCGTAGGTTGGCCAGCTAAATCTTACTCTTGATGCTCTTCACTCTGCAATAAACATCAATCTGTCTAATCCAATTATCCAGATTCTTTGCATTCAACTCTCCATCATATATCGGTAAATCAAATTTAACATCTAATTTAATCAAAGATGTTTTCTTTTTGTTTTCAAGGCTACTAGGAGGTGTGGGAAGTTTTTCTTGTTTCCCTTTGCCTTTAGAGTGGTCATGGAGGAGAGATTCTTCTATTCCTTTATCTTGTTTGGAGTTTGATGAATCTTCAGCTCTACCTTTCTTAAATTCTTTATACATTTCCTCCACCATGGATTTCATGGTCAGGAAACCATCCATGAACTGGGAGTCTGATTCCAAGGGGTTTTCCTCTGACATTTTCCTCTTAGAGTGGACTCTTCCAATTTCAGGGTTAGCTTCAACCAACTCTCCTTCTCCTAATTTAAGCTTTGATCTAGTTAGCATTCAACAACAAAATCTAGCACAAGCTTTTCTAACCTTAGTAAACTAGAGCTCTGATACCACTTGATCTGGAATTTATCCAGGACAAAGAATTAAAGGTATTACAGACTCATGTGCATGGATGTGCCTATGTTACTTTATGCAATGGATCAATAAGATTGCAAAATACATAGACACTGAGGCAATTAGAGAAAACATAACAGGAAAACATGTAATACAACAAGTTTAATAAGGAGTTCACCCAATACTCCTGGGCTACGTCTCCTAGTCCCGCTTTTAGTGGTGGCCTCTCTATTATGTTTTCAAAGCAGAGTTTCTTTATAATAGTGAGCTCAATTTGAGTCTCACTAAATAGATATGAATCAGTAGGATTGGGGTACACAGACTCTCCTTAATAATGCTTGACCTCTTCTGGTCACAGTAGTATGAGCCCAATCTGAAACTCATACATGGCAGGCCTATGCCGAGGAGCTTGCTTGAACCTCTCAAGATTTCTCTGGAGTGCATCGACTCTCTCACTCTATATGCCTCTGTCTAGCTTGATGCTGCCTTTAGGTGAGCTCGGCTTCTTCTCTCTGTTCTGTGCTCTTAGCTTTTTGTGTCAACTAACTCCTCTTTGTGTGTCTGTCCTCTGCTTCTATCAGTTTATGGCTTTAAACCCAGTCTTCTTTCTATCAGTTCATTTCCGCTTCCCAGTGTTCTAGTTTCCCTGCCTCTATCTGTTCGAACTCCCCTATTCTGTGTCATCATCACTGGATAACGCTTCATAGGGAGGTGCCACCTATTCTGAAACAAGTGAGTGTGTTAGGTTCCTTGGACACATTTGAATGACCGTTATTTTTGTTTTCTCCAAGATGCCTGCGAAACACGAAACTTTTGCCAACTCATCATCCACGTCGATATTCAAATCCCATGTAATCTTGCTTTACAACCTTGTCAAATCTAGTCATTTATCGGGATGCACCTCCATCGTTGATCTGGGCCCCACAGATCCTACGATCATCATTCATATCGAGTGGGTAAGTAGTGTGAATTTTACCCGTCCGATGTGAGCGGTTTCCTCTCTTCCGTCGAACGCATGTCACTCAGTGTGTGGCATTGGGCGGGACTCGGTCAAAAGTTCCTACCGCCTCGAGGCCTTCCGATATCCTGTCGGTTTTGTGGAATCCATGGAATCGAATTAATTACTTTTCCCCATTTCATAGCCATTTCGGGTCTGGGCACTTCATGGCTTTCCTTCACTGAGGGGGATGCCCTAAGATACGCAATTAGCACTTTAGCACTAATCGTGTATCAGAAACCACCCTCGTTTCTTGAATTAGCCTTTGGTTTTCCCAATTTGTACCAGCGTGCATTACCATGGCCAACGGTTTGTGCACTTTACCGAGGGTCCTCGTTGCTCCGCGCTGATCACAATTGCAACTGTCACAAGGATTCCTTCTAATAGCGTGATATTTCTAAGACTTGAATCTGTTTGGCATAATTTGAACGAGTTTATGAAAACTTAGAGAGTGTTTAGGATCCAATTCGAATCATTCATTCTGAGAGATGGACATCTTGCATTGATAGGTGGCATCCCTCTGTGCCCTATGTTGGTCTTCATCAGTGCAGCGCAAGAAGACCATAGTGGGTTGAAGTCCCTGAGTAGCTGAGGAGTAGCAGTGGGCAGATTGAGAGTTGTTCACAAGCGGAGCTATGAAAAACTCAATAAGAGTATCGATGTGTTGATGGATGAACGATCAACTAGTGAGCAGATTGGATAGCCAACATTTAGTGGCTAGATGGAATTAGATCATTGATAGAGGTATAAGCTGCAGATTAGAAGCCGAAGGACTAGGGAGGTACAAGATATGACCGAGGGGAGCTGAGAGAGTTGACTCCATCATCTATATGATCAAATTATCTTGTTGAGGGAAGATTGGTCATAGATGTATTGACACCAAGCCCCAATTTGTATCGTGTATCAGTGGATGTATGAGGGCCATTATCCCAGGTACGGGAGCCCTAGACAGTTGTATTATATGTTGTTTAATATAACAAAGTTGTGTTGAAAATTGTAAAAGGTTGTCTATATTTTATGCATGTGTGATTTATTGTTGTTTATATTCCGATGTGCAAAGTAGTATCGTTGAGATTCTTGGTTTGGTAGTGCCATATATTTTAAGATTCTAACCTAGACCCAAGATCATGGAAATTCAACATGGTATCAGAGAATGTCTAGGCTACTTTGAGGGACATTGAATTAGTGTGCACAGTGAATCAACTCAGAGAGAATTGTGGGTGTTTAGATTATTGAGTAGAGGGTTCAGCTAAAGACATGGAGATGTGGTATTGACTGGCTTGGCAGCAAGATTGGGTGGGAGTTCTGGTGATTTTGTGGTGAACCTAGTGAACAACAATTTGTTGTACGGTAGATTGTTGATTATGGACTTCCATTGATTTGCCATGGATGATTGGGACAGCTCAAGGGTTTCTTTGGCTTGGATGAGATCAAGTTGATTGAGATAGCTTCATGTGATGAAATACATCTTGGTAGGTTAGAGTCTTCATCGGATCATGATGTTTCATATCCGTGATTTGAGGGATTTCTACGAGTGGTATTTGATCCTGGAGGATGAGTGCTTGCAAGATTGAGCCACTAGAGATCATGTAGGCTCAGAGGGAGAAACCCTATGAATGTTTTTGATATTCAGGTCTAGATGTGATGAGGCAGAGGCACTACCAAGATTTTCAGATTCATTCTATAGGGTATGTTGCAGTCATGGATGGACTAGTGTCATCGCCAAAGATGATGATGGTTACTTCCTAGTCTTGGAAGTACCTCCCTTGCTAAGAGGGATTTTTATGTATCTTGGGAGGTACTCCAAGCCCTGTGGTTCATGAATTGGAGGGAAAAGAGCCACAAGTAGGCTTGTGGGCTTGAAACCCAAGTTTGGGGTTGTGCACCCATCAAGATTTGGGGAAAAACCATGAGCACATTTCGACATGTGATTGATGAGGATGATATCTCTTGGTGAGACGAATCTAACACAATGAAAATCATCTAATTCCGAATTGTAGAAATGGAGATATGAATTTTTGAAGTTAAGATTTGGTTTTGCACATGAGGTGTCAAGTTCGGCCTAAATTTATTTAGGCTTGTGACAGTTGTTCAAGCCCTACTATGATGTTGGAAGAAGCTCTCCTTTATGTGTATATATAAGAGGTGTTGTGGAGCTCTTTTTCTCATCCATTTTATGCAATACTTACCTCACAAAGAGCTTGTTCGAGAGGGAAATACATCTAGTGTAGGCCGCAGCAAGAAGAGGACAGACAACGAGGGTACAACGTTGTTTCAGGGCTGTTGGAGGGTGATGGAGCTCATGAACATAGGGTCCAGTTTTTTTTCTTGAAGGCTGAGGTCATTGGAGACTATTTTGTGGTGAAAGGTGAGTGGTCTGACCCTTCTGGAGCATGTCACAAGCTTAGAGGAGCTTGTTGTAGGTAGCCGCAGTCAATTGAAGGGAGTTTGAAAGGTTGGTGAGGGTTGGAACAACCCAAAATCACTGCCAAAGGTCATATCCTCTCATGGAAGGGTAGTCCCATTTCTTTAGTGCAATTCTAGGCAGAATTTAAAGGTTGGTAGGGGCTATGTTTCATGCCCTAGTCAGGCCTAAGTTGTAGCAATGGAGTTACAACAAAACAGTCAACAAGGTATGTGTTTTGGTGAATATTTGTAGGTGTTATATCCTATTTTTGGGTCAAATTTGGATTAGACTACATTGCAAGCTGTTGGGATCCATTTGTTGGAGTTGCCTTGGGCATGAAGGAACTCCAACTAGGAGCAGATCCCATTATGGAGTGATGTTGTTGGGTCCCTATAATACTAGTGACACCCCATTACTATTGTAGTTGTACCCCTTATTAATATAGTTGTGCCCCTATTGTCCCCATATTGTTATTACTGTGCCCCATAGAATCCCTCTATTGTTATTTTTGTGGCTTTATATATTATTGTTAGGTCGGCTGGTTTATATTGTGACTCCTTAGACTCCTATATATAGAAAGGAGGTTTTGTCATTTGAATCATCCAAGAATTGTTCATTTATGTAATGTAAAGGAGGTTGCCCCCTCGAAGAGGCTGAATTCTAAGGCGTTGATCTATCTTTGTTATCTTTTGTTGAGCTGGTTTCATAACAGTCCTGGTCACATTGCTGCTAGACTTGATAGATGTTTGGTGCAGAGTTCCTTCCTTTTGCTGGGCTTAGAATTTAGATTGCATATCCTGCCATGCAGTGTTTCAGATCATAAGCCCATTTTGCTTGAGATGTTGGGTCACAAAGATCTTGGACCCATCCCCTTCAGATTCAATCCTCTTCAGGTCAAGGAACCAGAGTTTCTGAATTTGGTTCAAGACTGCTGGAATTCGCCAGTGAAAGGTTCTCCTTTATTCATTTGGGAAGAAAAACTAAGAAGACTGAAAGCAGTTCTTAAAACTTGGGCCAAATCTCTTCCCTCCCCTGCAAAAGAGAGAAAGCAGGCCCAAGACAATCTCGCCCAGCACCATGCCCAAAGTGAAGATATAGAAATCACTAAAGAAGTTTTAGACAAGAAAGCTGAGCTCCAGCAAATCTTCCATAAATCTTGCCTTTCAGAGGAAGAGCATTGGAGACAGAAGTCTAGGAGTTTATGGCTTAAAGCAGGAGACAGAAATTATGCCTTCTTCCACAAACAAGCTCAAGCCAGAAAGAGCTTCAATTCTATCACAGAAATCAAAGATGGTAACTTGACACACAAAGACTTTGATAGCATAAAAAGAGCAGCTTTCAACCACTTTCAAAACCTGTATAGAGAAGAGGGCGTGACGGACCCAAACTCCAAATTTTTGGAGGTAGTTCCCCCTAGGATCTCACCTTCAATGAATCAACAACTTGAAGCGAAGATCTCTATACAAGAAATAAAAGATGCTCTCTCTGACATGGAGCCTGACAAAGCCCCAGGCCCGGATGGCTTCACTACAAGATTTCTTCAAACCTGCTGGCAGATTGTGGAGAAAGACCTCTACAAAATGATTTTGAAATCTCAAAATTGCCACAAAATTGGGGGCAGCACCAATTCAGCTTTCCTTGCCCTCATCCCCAAGGAAAAGGGCGCTAAAGAATTTAATCGGTTCCGCCCCATCTCTCTTTGTAACACTGGATACAAATTAATCACAAAGGTTATTGCCAATAGACTAAAAGGTATTCTTCCAGCCATCATCCCAGAGAACCAAGGCGGTTTTGTTCAGGGGAGACAGCTTGTTGACAACTTCATCCTCGTGCAAGAGGCGATTCACTCGAGCCAGCTTCGCAAGGAGAAAGGTATGGTAATTAAATTAGATTAGGCTAATGATTTTGATCGGGTCAGACTTAGCTTTCTTTGGGAAGTTTTGAAAAAAATTGGATTTGGAATGGGATTTTTAAAATGGATCCGGGCTTGTATTGTTGATCCTTGGATCGCCCCCCTGGTAAATGGGAGAGCAACAGGTTTTTTTAAAGCTTCAAGAGGGCTTAGGTAGGGTTGCACCCTCTCTTTGCTCCTCTTCATCCTTCATGTTTCTGTCCTGAGTTTCTACCTGGATCAGAAACTGGTTGACCAAGAGCTCTTGGGGCTCAATATAGCCAAAGGGGTTAAAAATGTTAATCACACCCTATTTGCGGATGATACCCTCTTGTTAGGGGCTGCCTCCACCAGATCTGCTTCAAGATTCAAGGAGGTCTTGGACGACTACAGTGAAGCCACAGGCAGCAGATTAAACAATGGTAAGTGTAAATTCTTTTGCTGGAATATCTCGGCTTCCACCCTTTATGCCATTTCAAGATTTTTGGGCTTTACCGCCTCCCTCAACTGGTCCTCCTTTACTTATTTGGGCCTCCCCATCTTTCGCAAATTGGCAACAGAGATTGGGTTCCTCCGTTGGACAAATTTAAGGCCAAAATCCAAGCTTGGGGATTCTCATGTTTAAACCTTGCTGGCAAAACTGTCCTCATCAAATCCGTTCTCAGTAGCCTCCCCATTTTTCAATTCTCTGTAATTCTAGCCCCTTCAGGCATCATAAAAAAAATGGAAGCCTTCATTCGCAAGTTCTTCTAGAAAGGGGGAAATCATAATGACAGGAAAATCCCTTTGGTAAGTTGGGAGAAAATCTGCAAGCCACAGAGTGACGGAGGCCTTAACTTTAAAGATCTCAGCCTCCAAAACATAGCCATGGGAGCCAAGATCTTCTGGAGAAGCATTGGACCTCATCCAGGTTGGGCGCAAAGAGCTCTTTGGAAGAAATATTTCAAGGGAAAGAGGAAGAGATCTTTGGACACCCAACTACCCACCACAGGCTCGTAGCTGATCAAACTTTGTCACAAATCAACCCCTTTAATCAAACAAAGCGTATTGGATTCCAGGAAACGACAAAGAAAGTAAGATATGGGAAGACAGCATTATGATGCACCCCCTTATCGTCCCACTGCTCTCTTCATGCGCTGCGTTTGTGGCTGGACAACGTAAGTTGCATTACCCTTTGGGACATTTCGCAATGGGAAGGCAGAAATTGGCTGCGTTGGAGACTCCCTCCCGTCCCTCCTGAGCTGTCTCAAGCTTGTGATCTTCTCCTTTCCCTGTTAAACGGTATGACGCCTCTGCGCATTGGTAAGAAGGATGCCCGTGGATGGGGAGTTGCCCCTGGGCTTTACACGGTTGCGCAAGGATACAAATGCCTTCATGATCGTCCTTACGTCCCTCCTAACCCTGCTGTTTGGAACGGGATCTTGAACTTCAAATCCATGCCTAAGGTCGATTCATTTTGTTGGTTGTTATGTCACAGAGGGATTTTAACAGCGGATAGATTGCAGAAGAAAGGATTTCACGGTCCCTCTCGATGCCACTTATGTTGTGACAGTGAGGAGAACGCTCAGCATATCATTCTGGACTGCAAATTTTCAAGAGAAATCTGGCAAGGCATTTTGAGTTTCTGGAAATCTGAATTCATCTTACCCATGTCTATAATAGATCTTTTTGCAAACTGGCAGAAATACTACCCATAAACGCTCCCAAAAAATGAAAGTTTCACAGCTGCATGGCTCTCCTTGCTGAAATTTGCTTGTTGGCAAATCTGGCTAGAGCGTAATAGAAGAGTTTTCAGAGATGAAAGTCTAAATTCTCAGTTCATCATCTCCAAAACAAAATGCCTTGGGAAAGAAAGCCTAGGGGAATATCTATCAGATTTGAATCTGAGCCAGCATGACTTAGAATGGGGTGCCTCGATGGACCTCCATTTCTCTGGCGAAACAAGGCATCACAAGGTCATAAAAGAGTGGCAATTCAGAGGGAAGGAGAATGATCTATCGGATTTGCTCCTCAGGCAATCCAAATTCTCTTTGTTCTTTGACGGAGCAGCGAAATGCAATCTTGGATTGGCTGGGGCATGAGGAATTATAAAAAATAAAGAGGGCATAACTGTGGCAAAGTTCGCTTGGGGATTAGGGCAATCTACCAGCATGCAAGCTGAAGCCTTGGCACTTCTATAAGGTCTTAAGCAAGAAAAGGCTATTAGTCTCTTAGATGTCAGCATTATAGGAGACTCTCAAGCCATTATCAAAGTCTTAGTAGAGGATACCTCTCCTGTAGACATTAAACTGGCAAGAGTGATTTCAAGAATCAGAATCTTGGTGAAATATTTCCGGATTACAACCTTCCTTCACATTTTGAGGGAAAATAATAAAGCTGCTGATTTGGAAGCCAACAGGGCAGTTCCTCTTCCCACTGGCTGTCTCTTGGCAGACAGAATTGAGAGCTGGGACTCCATTCCATAAAGAATGTCATGTTTTTCTGCATTTTGCTGAATTAGTTTGTTTGTCTTTTTAAGATAGGGAAAATAACGGAGATAGACTCGATAGTCTCGAGTAAATCTTGCGGGTTCCCAAGTTTTGGGGCCTTTGATCAGTTAGTGGAAGAAAGTTTAAGGGTTCGTCCCGATCAAATGTAACCGGTGAAAGGCATTTTGGCCAAATTCTAATATAAACCCATACCCGTTCTTATAAAAAATATATATATATTAGTAAATAAATTAATATCCATATATGTTAATATTAAAGTAAGAATTTAATATAATATTAAATATAATATATAATGTATGAATATTAATTTTCAAATCATAGATATTAATATTGTATTTGTATAATAATTAGTGACTAATATAACAGTAATAGCTAATATAATCTTATATTAATTAAATATAGTATTATAGAATTATAATATTAAGCATAATATAAAAATATTATATAATATTAATTATAATACTATATAATATTTCTTATTAGTTTTCTTCAACAACAATATGGCTTGTATGGGCAGGTTGCATCAAGTGTGCCTTACGGGGATGCTGATCGAACACCTTTCTTTTTGTATGTAGGGATCCCACGTTTGCGCTGCCTCTTGGGTCTGAAATCCATCAAAAGAGCAGTCCCTTGTGGTTAATATGAGGTTTGCGGATTTGAAGCGGCCTAAATATATGAGGGAGCGATCTCGCCATGGGAATCTCCACTGCCTTTCCCTCTTAGATTTGGCCAAAAGGAGGGCAGAGATGGACAAAGAATCATATCATATTTTCCTAAAAAATATACATGGAAAGACTTCCATTTTATGGATTAAAGGATTAGATCTAGTGACAAACTTAAAGTTGAGCGTCCGAAACAGTCTTGGTATTCTTGCAATATCCTAAAATTTGTTATACAAATGGAAAGTGCTAGAGGAATCCATCCAGATAGACTATGACATTAGGTGGAACTGCACTATCATATCAAATTTGAGACTGTGTGGTGGAGCCCAAAGCTTTAGACCTAGTGGATCAATCTCTTTTAAGGATGCAGTGCAAGGGAGGGCTCATAACTCATCAAATTAGATTCAATACAATCTAGGACCATACACTGTAGAGATACAAAATTTAATCTTATAGAGGTAATTTCTCTCTTTATTGTTCTTCGATCTATAACTATTATATGAAGATTTAATGGTTTATGACCTAAGACGAATTGCACCAATGGGTTTTCTCCACTTGGACCCCCAACTGTGATATCTATTTATGTTACAAATGATTTTTCATTATTCAATTTGACACATAGAAAGATATAGATTTCATCCTAAATTATGGACGATGGTTTTGGGGCAAAGTTGGACTCTTCATTACTCCACGATTCCCGAATTTTGACACTACAAATATAGTGGTCTCAATAATGTTGGTATGGGTGAGACTACCCAATCTCCCTCTTCCTTTCTACCACCATAAGGTATTAGAGGATATTGGAAATACTCTGAGAAAATTTAAAAAGATGGACCTTGAAAGAACAAAAAATACATCTTTACTTTTGCTGGAATTTGTGTGGAGATAGATCTCAGCAAAGGGCTACAAGATCGTATCTTATTGAAATATAAAAAAAAAAAAATTCAATGGACCCAAGTATTATATTAGGAGAACATGATGTTCATATGTCAAATTCGTTTTTTAAACAAGATAGTTGCAGAATACATGCCCGTAGGCAAAAAATATCCCAAAAAAGAAAAAGAGGTAGGTCGAAATTCCAAAGGGATGATAAGTATCTGGTCCTCACCTCTCAGAAGAAGAAGAAGAGACCATGGCGAACCGTCCAAATGTGAATACTCAAGCCCAACAATGTAATCAAGCCGAAGGGGGGATTGTGACTCAGGTTGGAACTATAACCCATATTCGGAAAGGTACAAAATTAGCAATATCAGAACAACAGAGAGAGGAAACACACAACAAAAAAGGCATGGGGGTTATCAAGAGAACTCATATCTCCGAGGACTCAAATTCAGACAAAGGAATTCCCTTGCAAAGAGTTGGAAATGAACTGGCAGTGGTGCTAGTTGATCCCAACCCTGGGGGTTGGTGAAAGGTACAAAAAAGAAAGGTGAAAAGGAGAAGTTAGGGGATTTTTATCATACCTAACTTCGACATATTTTATGTAAATTTTATAGCTTCTTTTTTTGTTATTGTTCACAAGCTGAAATGCTTAAATGACCAATTACTTTCAACATCTACATAATGTAATTTTGTTCCTTGTTTCAAGTTGAATAAAATTATGATTTTTTCTTGCGGGAAAATACATTATAATATTATGTAATAATGAACCTCATTGGCCCTGGAGTATGTTTTAAAACTACTTTACTTGGCTAAGAGCTTGTCTTCCTCGTATGTAACAAAATAGTTAATGACCTAAGACCCAGAGGAATCTAGCAAGAGTGAAAGCCTACTTCCTTATGAGCCACCAACAAGTCATTCCAGGTGGCGTGGTTTTCCATGAATAATGATGATGAGTCAACTTGCATTCGTGGATAACAGCTAGAGATGACTGCCCTTATTGTTGGTTTGACAATTGAGCTATGATAGGTTTTCTTACTCTTTAAAAAAAATATTGAACCTTTTTAACCACGTATTAATATTATATAATAATAGTTGACTAGTTTTTGTTTGTTTGCTTGTTTTGTTTTGTTTTGTTTTGTTTTTGTTTTTTTTGTTTTTTTTTTCGAAGATGACTCAAAATTTTAAGTACTTTTATTTCCCGCACTCAACCTATTATATGGTGTTATAAGTTTCTCAACCCTTCTTCTTCTATTATGACAGTTGTTCTTGTTGTTGGTGACTAATATTAAATAACATCTAATATACTTTTATATTATATTAAACATAATATTATAACATTATACCTAATATTATATATTTAAAAACAAAATTTTATATAATATTTAATATAATAATATATAATATTATGCTTAATATTATATAGTATTACGTAATATCGAATGTCATTAACCATAGGCAAAAGTAAGGCTTTTACAAGAGGTAAAAGAAATTGGATTTATAAAGTCACCAAAACTCAAAATTAGATTAAAAAACAAGATAGCAAAAATGATTGAAGTTTTACTAAATTAAATGGGTAAAAGCATATGTAAGGTCTTAACTCCAGTTTAGATTACTTTAACATTAATATTTTGTTGTTTTACTGAAATAGATGCATTGATTTCAATATATTTGATTGACTATACTTGATGCATTGATTTCAATGTAGATGTTGATTTCTAATCCTCTTTGATTGGTTGCACTTGATGCATTGATTTCGGTGTAGATGTTGATTTATAATCATATTTGATTGATTGCACTTGATGCATTGATATCAGTGTAGACATTGATTTCTAATCCTATTTGGTTGTTTACACTAGATGCATTCATTTCAGTGTAGACACTAAAATTTGATTTGATGTAACTAGATGGATGATGTGCATTGCTTTCAAAGTAATGAGATTTATTTTGTGCATTGATTTTAGAGTATGTAGAATGTAAGTATTGACGATGTACATTGATTTTTGTGTTATAATAATTGTAGTCCTAAATTCCATATTATATAGAAATGCATAACAAAGAGTCTAGATCTATCTTAAATGAAAATGAAAGACAAAGAGCAAGTCAATAGAGATAGGCACAAGAAATGACAACTAAGGATAAATTGATTTCAGTGTAAATGTTGATTTCTAATTCTATTTGCACTAGATGCATTGATTTTAGTGTAGGTGTTAATTTATGATCCGATGAAAATAGACAGATGATATGCATTGCTTTCAAAGTAATTAGATTGATAATGTCCATTGATTTTAGCATATGCACAAAGTAATTATTGATGACATGCATTAACTTATTTGATATAGTAATTATCAACCTAGATCCATATTAAATATAAATGATCAACAAAAATCATAGGTTCATCTTAATCATTAGCCCATATGGATCTTAAATAAAGTGGACACCAAAGAGAAAGTTGATAGAGAAAGGAGCAAGAAATGATAATTGAGGAATATCAACAATAAAGGGAGCAACATAGGGCAAATCAATAAAGATAATCATAACAAATGACAACTAGACAACAATAAGAATAGGTGAAAGAGGAAATTAAAGATAATCATAACAAATGACAACTAGACAACAACAAGAATAGGTGAAAGAGGAAATTGAATGACAAATAGCATATCAACAATGAAGGCCACAACAAATGACAATTGAAGAGTTGACAAGAGAAAATAATACAAGAAAATGCACAACAAAGAGGAAATCAACAAAAAATGTCAAGGAAATGATAACCAAAGAGCATAAAGAACATAGAGAATGAAAAGTTGAATAACAAAGCACATATCGACCAATTTAACATATTTAAAATGATCAAATTAATTATATGTTCGCCAAATTTTCCATGGTCACACATAACTAAAACTAACCTAGATCCAACTTAATCTCAGATTTATTAAGTGCCAAGAGAGATAAGATCTCTCAAGGTGAAAACCTTTCCTCAGGTTTTGTACTCAAAAAATGGGTTTGCACGTCGAGAGATTTGATTCCCCTTGGCACTTCATAGATCCAGGGTTAAGATGGATCTAAGCTGGTTATTATTTTTTTTTTTTTTTAATTTCACTTTCCATTTTGAGAGAGATGTGTAATTTATTCAGTTTTTAATATAGAGTTGATATGTGGCATTTAAAAATTATTAATAGCAAAATAAAATATGGATTATAAATAAAATATTTCAGTATGCATTTTAATTAAAACATTTCAATATCAACACACATAGAGAAAGAAGGAGAGATCTTTTTTTATTCCATTGATAAGTGCTTTCTAATATGGAATAATAATAACAAATATATTTTACTGCGCAGCAGGGTACTGTGTGGTAGATGGGTCGAAAAACAAATTCTGAGAATCTTCAGGCCATGGTAAAGGCTTACTGCGAAGGGACTCCAGCGCAAGTGAAACAATTGATTGTGAATTGGGAGGCAAATTTGAATTCACAAGCTGAGCTTGAACCACCAATCAAAGACTGGGGGGAACTAATCACAAACCCTAGGTACACTCGTGACTGTCTCACCCTGTTTAGACATTCCATTCATCTTTACGGGTTAATGAAGTGCATAGTGGCCTAAGCAATGGTTGCGACCACCAACACATCGGTGCATAGTGAAGCTGAGCTGAGTCTATAAGACATTCAAAACGAGCTCTAGCTTATCCAATGTCAGTTGCAGAATCATAACGTCCGCCTGGGCCACATCGAACGACATATCCCATGTTTGCTGCAATTTGAATTATCAAGATCAAGTGCTAAAGATCCTACTCTGGTGGAATCCCTAGATGATTAATGGGTCGAAGCTATGACTGTTAATTTTGGCTTATTTTGTGTTGTTTATGTCAGGTAGCATTTATGCTTTCAGTCTGATGTTAATTAGTTGGTTTCTAGACTATTAGCCTTATAATGCGTGGCTAAAAAGACTAAAAATATTTATGTTTTGGATGGCTTATAATGCGATTCAGTGGCCAACAGACCTAGTTTCCCACTAGGTAGGTTGAGGCCATTGAACAACCCATATATTTGTAACCCGCTTGTTTATAGATGAATGAATGAAAGGTATTGCTAAGCTTACAATTTTTTTTAATAAAAAAGATATATTTTTATGTTGAAGAATGTTGAGTCCATAATTAATATTATGACCATGTTGAGCAAAATTTTTATTTCCAATGGCTATGTTTTTGAGGTAAAATTTCCAATGTTATGATATAATATATAATTAATATCGATTATTATATATATAATGTATATATATATATATCTATATATTAACAAATATGTGTGTAGGGTTAGCTCAATTGTTGAGTCCTCGTCGTTGAGCACCTTTTTATTGCAGAGGTCCACAAGTTCAATTGTCTTCGACACTATCGGGGATTAGGCTTTTTTGTGGGTTGAAGATGGCAAGAGAGTGATCTCTCGAGTTTGGATGCAACTTTGGAAAAAAATTTCCGTGATGTAGTGATCATCGATCTTCGGGGGAATGAATCATATATTATATATATATAATCTTATATATAATTCACAAATAAACAAAAAAATTACTATAGTTAAAGAAAACGTTTGTTAGTGTGTTTGCTTAAGATGAAAGGAATTCCTTCCCAATCCTTAAAAAATGTTATTTTTATTTTATTTTATTTATTTATTATTTTTTAAGTTTTGCACTATAAAAGAGGTTTGCACTTAAAAGGATTTGATCCCTCTCGATGCTTGATAGATCCAAGATTAACATGGATCTATGTTGGTTCTAGTAATTAGGTGTTATTTTCGCGCACATCGCAATTTTTAGTTTATACTTTTCTAGGTTACTTTATGTCAAAAGCAATATGTAATTGTTGGGCTTCCTACCGTATAGAATGTGAGTTTGTTAAGTGTATAATACAATTACAAATTTTAATCTAAGGAAAAAAAAAAAAAAATTTATTAAATTTTTCTATTATAAATATAAATATCTAAAATTGCTTTTGATTGGTTAAGAACTTGTCTTCCTAGAATGAAAAGAAATAGGTCAATGGCTCAAGGCCTAAAGGCATATAGTAGGAAGTGAAGTTTACTCTTTTATTGAGTTGTTTTAAGGGGTGTGATTTTTCTTGAATAATGGTGATGGGTTGGGTGGTTATCCTCATTGTTGGTTGACAATTGAGTTACAATAGGTTTTGCGGTCGTAAAAAAAATAAAAAGATCACCCCGCTTTTGATTGATAATTGAGTTATGATAAATTTTACCACCTTTGGAAAAATTTATAAAGATCACCTTCCTTCTAGGTAAGAGGTTAAATTACAACACAAAGTAATATTTGGTTTGATGTGTAGGATTATAGATGTCACTAAAAAGCACATGACCCTAGTAAAAGTAGCCTCAGGACAAGGAAATTGACTTTCTTGCAAAATACTATTTTATGCTCTAAATGCTCTTGATTCGGTGTAAGAATTTTAGTTTGATTCGCTAAAAGCTTATCTTCTTAAATGCAACGAAAATGAAATGATATTTTAACGTCCAAGAGACTAAAAATAGTCTATGGGACCACCAGTTCCCTGTTTTTTTCCCTTTTGCAATTCAATCATTTTCTTATTCAAATTGATGATGAGTTGTCCAAACCTTCTAATAGTCCCCTCATTGAAAATACAATGCCAAGGAACCGATGCTAACATATTCCCATGACTTTCCCTAATGTCTCTGAATGCATCACATTCCAAAATGATTTTTTTTTTTTTCGATTCCACTGCCAAAGATGTGCAAAATGTACACACCCGTTCTTCCCAAGCTTCTTTAGGCCTTTTCCACCGTCTTGTTTCACACCGAAGTTGATGCGAGTTAGTTCTTAATTAAGCAATAAGAACCTTTTCCCTCCACGAAATGTAGCTCCATTGTACTCTTTTTGTTGGAGATCACACAGGGTTAAATTCCTCAATGTAGTACTTCTTCTTTCTACCCAACTCTTTCCCCATATACATTTATGAAACTTCTCCATAACAAACTTCTTTTGCTCCTTGTTATTTGTGGGACAAACATTGAGGTAGATATTCCATTTTTGCATCCATGTGTAGTTTTGTCTCATCCATATTTTCTTTCTTTCAATCATACCTTCATTGAAGATAACATTAGGCCATCTACCTTCTCCCGTTTGCTCAATTCTTTTTAGATATTTTATGAGACATACCATAGCAATTGCTTCGATGGGAGTTGTTCATGTTTCACTAAACATTATCTTTTAAGGAACGGAACTTTTTATTTTTAACTTGCTCATGATCAAACGTTTTTGGATTTTCTCAATTTGTTTCCATTTTGAGACAAGGGTGCTGCTAGCCCATAATTCACACCCATATAGCATCACTGGACAAACTAGGAGTCCAAAAAGCACTTTAATTGTTTTCCAATCCCATAACTTTGCCTCTCTACATCTGTTTTGAAGAGAATATAATGCTTTCCACCCTCCTAAAATTCTCTTATTTCTGCAGTCCTCCCAATTAAGCTTGTTGTTGAAATCAATCCTAATGTATTTTTACTTATTTACTTCTTCACGAATGTTGCCTTCAAAGAAGAACATATGCTGGCTATGCTTCCCTTTATTAGAGAAAATCATTATTATGGTCTTTCTAGTATTGTCTTGCATCCCCATTGCTCTACAAAAACGCTCAAGGGCATATAGGTGCATCTGCGATCCATGGACCAATTTAACAATCAATACAAGGTCATCAACATATAAAAGAAGCTTTATAACAAACTCCCCCAACTGAACACCATCTCCACCTTGCAGATTTAGCCACTCTTCTAGTTTATCAATATATAAACCAAAAGAATTGGGGACAAAGGGCAACCTTGCTTGACTCTAATGCCACTTCTAAGGCTTTATGAAATACCTATTGAAGTTCTATTTTTGACTTTCACCTCTTCATAGAGCTTATGGACAATGACTCTATAATGCAAAGGAATTTCAAGTTTTTCCATTCTACCCCACAACTTATCTCTAATGACTATGTCAAATGCCTTTTTGAAGTCAACAAAGCAACAAAATACTTCTCCTTTGTCCCCCCAAACCTTTTCAATAATGTGTCCCCACAAAGAATACTAACTTGTTTTGTTGTTCTAGCATTGAAATCTTCCACTAAAAGAACTCCCTGCTAAGAATATGCGACAATATCCTGCTTTAAAGCTGCATATCGATCTTTGTTGTCTAGCCGCTTATTTTTATAAAATTTTGAGATTTGAAAGGCAAAATAGCATGCTACAATCCTGATGTGATTCTCGTTCTCTAAGATTTTATTTGCACCTTCTTTCATTAACTAGATGTAATTGCCTTCTTAATTAGCAACCTAATAATTAAAACATTTAATGTAAGTAGAAATATTCCCTTAATGAATCACTAACATATCAATTCAAGTGATTATAATTTTTCTTGAGTAACTATAATAAATTAA
>APFE031331682.1:0-10390 GCA_000404065.3 Pinus taeda | reverse complement strand
CAGTTAGCAGGAATCAAGCTAACATTTTTTACTGACATGCTGTAGCAACATTCCTTTAGCATGATCACTCTTCCGCAATCTGGTTGAATCATGGTTCACTGAAGTTTTTTTTAGTTACTGTACTTGCTTCACAGGTTGATCTTGATTAAGTCATTCCCCTTTAGAATATAAACCGACTGTCAAACCTCCTATTCAAGTTCCAACATTTACAAACTTCTATCTGCTTATTCCTATGCTCCCTCTCCACCTCACTTAACACTAGTATCCTGGGGATTCTCACTTGAGATTTTACATTATTTTGTCTTTCATATGTATATTCAAGTATAAATTCTCCTCTACTAGATGGATAGTTGATTGTAATGTAATTCTTATCCTAAATGACCTTAAGCATACACACTTGCTAAAGGTCCATTGAAGCTCACTTTGTACGGGAGCTTAGGCAGAGGATGAAGGAAGTCCAGCAATCCTTGGGTGAAGCAACCAAAGATTCTAACTTACCCAGAAGGTAGATTTACTGTTGATAATTCTTTGAGGTTTGAGACTTGAGTGCATTTAGTGATCATGCAAGCTGTAGAATTAGAATTCTCATACTAACTTGATGACTTGTCGTAGTGTTGTATAAGTTTGATACCAAAAAGGATGATTGGTTTTCTGAACTAATACCAAATAGGATGATTGGTTTTCTGTCTATTAGCATTGTCATCAATATATGCAAATTCGTATTCCAATTGCTAGGTTACGGTGGTTGTACAAATCTTGATTTCTTTAAGAAGTAACAAGTATTGGTTTTGTTTTATGGGTGAAGTGCTTCTGAAAGGATGAAGACCATGGAACGGACTTTGGCTAGAGGCACGCAATTGTATAATGACTGTTCTGCTATGGTAAAGAGGCTCCGGGCCATGGTGCACTCTACAGAAGAACAACTTCGAGTGCACAAGAGGCAGAGTACATATTTGACTCAGCTAGCTGCAAAAACCCTTCCAAAAGGCCTTCATTGCCTCCCTATGCGCTTGGCTACGGAGTATTATGCCCTGAATTCTAGCGAGCAAGATTTTCCACACAAGGAAAAATTAGGTGACAAAGCTCTCTATCATTATGCAATATTTTCTGACAACGTTCTTGCAACAGCAGTGGTTGTGAACTCTACTATATTTCATGCTAAGGTAGATTCCTCTATCCTTGAGATTTACACTACATCTGAAGGAAACCCCTTAGTTCTGTTTGAAGGTTAGTATAGGCATTATTTATTGGCTGAGATGTAATTGTTTTCTCTATGCAGGAGCCAGAAAAGCATGTATTTCATTTAGTCACTGATAAGCTAAACTATGCAGCAATGAAAATGTGGTTCTTGGCTAACCCCCCAGGGAAAGCAACAATTCAGGTTCAGACCATTGATGACTTTACATGGCTAAATTCTAGTTATAGCCCAGTTTTGAGACAGTTTGGCTCTGCATCTATAAAGGATTATTACTTTAGGTCACATCGTATGAATGCAGATTCCAATTTGAAGTATCGGAATCCAAAGTATCTGTCTATCCTTAACCATCTTTGCTTCTACCTCCCTGAGATCTTTCCAAAGCTCGATAAAGTCCTCTTCTTGGATGATGATATTGTGGTGCAAAGGGATTTGACCGAGCTTTGGAATATCGATATGCAAGGGCGGGTAAATGGTGCAATGGAAACCTGTGGAGAAAGCTTTCATAGGTTTGACAAATATCTCAATTTTTCCAACGTACTCATTGCAAAGAACTTTGATCCAAATGCTTGTGGATGGGCATATGGAATGAATATATTTGATCTGGAAGAATGGAGGAAACAGGGAATAACAGGGATTTACCATCAATGGCAAAATCTAGTAAGTACATGCTAACCTTCTACATTTTGCTTATTGCCTAATTTTTCTAATCTGTCCTCTAGATTTAACATTCTATCTGTTCTCCGTGTTGTGTTCATCTCAGAACAAAGATAGACAGTTATGGAAGTTTGGTACCCTGCCTCCTGGGCTGATCACTTTCTATCACCTGACATTCGTCTTGGATAAATCTTGGCATGTTCTGGGTCTTGGTTATAACCCTAATGTTGATTCAACTGAAATTGAAAGAGCAGTAGTGATACATTACAACGGCAATATGAAACCATGGCTCGATATAGCCATCCCTAAGTACAGACATTACTGGACTAAGTACGTGAAATATGATCACATATTCTTGCAGCTATGCAATATCAGTGAATAGATTTACTAGAAGATTGTTTATTATTCCATGAACTTTCACCAAGGAACCTGTGCAGTGCCCTTTGTTGGTTGCCACAAGAATTTTGGAGACTTAACCTGTAATGGTAAAACCTAAGAGGACATTCAGATGTTAAACTGGGCAGCTTGCGAGTGGAATGTCTTCCTAACGGCAGTTTGTTACACATAAAAATGTGGTAATCTTGGAAATGTATAATTGTTTTCTGCAGACATTGCTGCAATCTTGTGTGCATATATTACACATTTAAGACCTTCATTCCAACGCCTAATTTAGGCAATTTTTTAACCTATTCAATCTTCTTCTTATTGTTTCCACGTTTTGAGATCCGCCTGGTCTAGGGGCTTTTTTTGTTTATATTAAAATTCATTATGAGAAACAACTTTCAAATTAAAAATAATGGATAGAGAATGCCGTGAATGGAATCCACGTGTAAAAAAAACCAGAGATTGAAGTTTGCAGCAGTACCTTTTGACAATAGAATTGACAACGCTGTTGAGGAGTGAAGCTGCTTGGCAAGTTGGCTCTGATTTGTGATGGGTGAAGCTGCTTGGCAAGTTAGCTCTGATATGTGATGGGTTTGCTCTAGGGCTTCTGCTTAAATCCTTGACAACGGGTGTTTTTCTTTGACAGCACTCTCACAATACCCTCTGTTCTGCTATGTTCTGCTAGTTCTTTCTTCAGCCCCTCTGTTCTGCTATGTTCTGTTCTGCTATGTATTCTGCTATGTTCTTTCTTCAGCAGCACGCTGGAATTTGGAAGGAAACTAATAGTACACTGCAGCGAACTAACAGTCAACTGCTACAGCAAATTAAACTAGACTTAACTTCCAGACAATTAACCATTAATTGCTATTTAAACTAAACATTAATTGCTATTTAAACTGAACGCAATTTAAATTGAACATTAATTGCTATTTAAACTGAACGTGGAATTAAACTAAACTCAATTTAAACTGAACATTAATTGTTATTTAAACTGAACGTGGAATTAAACTGAACGCAATTTAAACTGAACATTAATTGCTATTTAAACTGCAGTCTATGGTGATGCGTTTTATTTAAATTCAATTGTTTCTGCATTTAGGGGAGGGTTCGTGGCACAAGTCCTAGCCCCGGTCACATTCAACACCACAGAACCGTGGTGGAGCCACGAAGGGAGTAGATGAAAATCTTATTTCCTAATACACCCTTATTTACATAATTAAAATAAAACTATAACCATAATTCATTTTTACGACTTTCTTTTTAAAATTATGAATAACTAACACCATTACATAGAGAGGCAGAGAGGAGAGTTTGATCAAATGCACGCTACTCATAAAGTTTGGTAAAGGTTGGAAGTTTGGATTGATTAAAATGCTCAAGCTTAAAACTCTACGCTTTATGGGGATTATACCAAAATTGTTTTGATTTGGAACCTTACTGTTAATAAGATTAAATATAATTTTAAGTGATAACACCAAAAATATTTTTTCCTTTGATGTAATAATTCAGGGTGTATATAAGCTGAAAGTTTTTAGGATTAAGATATGAAATAAATGTAAATTTTATTTATAATATTAATTTTTTCAGTAAATTCTACAAATGTATATATTCTTCATCATGAGGGTGAAGTCAAAATACAGAGGGATACAGTAGAGATGATTTAATAGTTCATAAGTTGATGTGACTTTTGGTGTCTATCATATGGCATGTTGACTATGTCTTACTTTGAAAAGTATATCTCATAAATTCTTTATGGGCCATATCTTAATCCATAACTATAATCAACAAATATAACATCCCAAGAAAAGTGCATAAAGAGAAAGTGTAAAGTGCATAAAGTGCTAAAATGAGAGGCATCAACCTCTTGTCAGCTTTGGGGATTGGTCAATAGAAGGTAGAGGTTCCTTACATATCTTCCCATGTATATTGAAACCTCTATATTACATATCCTCTTGAATATATTGCAACCACTACGTATAACAATCGATTTAGATTATGTATATTTCTTATGTTGTATCAATTATGTGTGTCATGTAAGATTACTAATTATGTGTCACTTATGGTGCAACACTTACATGCATTGATGGATATGCCATTTTTGTCATGGTTCATTTCTTATGTGCATCACTTATTCCTTGCTAGTTTAGGTGCATCACTTATATGTGACACCTCATATGGTGTATCGTGGCATCTATGCATTATGCTAGTGCATTTATGCTTATCTATGTCACTTATTGTAAGTATCTTGTGGCATGTTGACTATGTGTCTCATTTTGAAGAGTATCACTTATGTACATTGCTTATGTGGCATGACTTTATTATGTCACTTACGAGCATCTCTTATGGTGTGTTGGGTATAAATTAGTGTTATAAACAACAATTCCATTACATCAAATTCCATATTACTGTGGCTTTCAAATTCCAGAAAAATACGATTTTCAAATTTCACAAAACTAGAGTTTTCAAATTGCACAGTCTTTAATATACATTGAAGGGCATTGCCATCTTGCAATGAAATTTCAATATGGTGTGGTTAACTACATTTTCTAATTATGAACTCAAATTTAAAATCACTATATTGGAGTTTCCACATTCTACATTACTAGGGTTTTCAAATGCCACAAAACTAGGCTTTTCAAATTGTTAAAAACTAGGTGAAAAGAATAAGGTTTTCAAATTTCACAATGAGTTTTCCACCTTTATGAAAAATCCCCACACTTATTTTATCTTTGATCTTCAAAATGAACTTGAGAAATCGTGGGTAGTGTACTTTGCATGGGACTCGGCCAAACACAAGTTATGGATCTTGAAAAAGCCATTTATGTTGTTGGGTTTTATTTTGTGACCCCACGAAAAATTCACAATGACCCTAAATGGCTCTTGGAAGTGAGTTGCAGGAATAAAAAAGACACTTTTGTTAGGCAAGTGCATGACGATGATGGCCCCAAAAGTAGAAATTTGGCTATTAGGAATGTGATCACACGGGAACTTGTGCACAGTCCTAGGAATGTGCATGCATATGTGCACATGTTCCTTAGTGTATAGGATAAATAAGGCCCAAACTACAAACCATGATGGTAGCTAGGTCACCAACTAGTCATGGATCAAGAATGCACACACATTCATATGAACATGCACATGTTCCAAGAATGCACATGCATTCAGAGAATGCACACACATTCCAAGAATGTGCCTATATTCAAGGAATAAAAACACATCCATGGTCATTATGGTAGTTATGGTAATTAATAAACGTCCTTGTAATATTAATTAGTATAGTGGATGAGGACAACAGATGAGTTTGAAGATAGTTATTTTGGCCTTCATATTCTTTATATAGTCATGTAGCTCAAAGAACTTCTTCATCGTGAGTAACCATCCCTCTACATCTTCTAACTTCCTTAAATCTCCATGAAATGTAGGAGCCTTGCCTTTATTAAACTCATTTGGAAAATATCCCATATCACTCCTCCTTTAAAGATGATGATGATGATGACCATGATACCTGTTTGAACTAGAACTAGAATAGAACCTATGTTCATCACCTCTCTTATTCAGTGTATTCGAGAAAATTCCATATATGATTGTGTCATCCATATTTAACATGTGCCTACCATGATACCTACTACCATATGCCCTATTAGTCCTACCCTCATATCCATGACTGGTTCTAAGCAGAAACAGGCTCTACAAATATGGCAGTTTCTGAAGGATAACTGCATTGACCTTTGCTTCTTTTTCATGTGCTTGAATGATTATGTCATTATCCTCATTGCAAATTCTTATTTCTTCCTTCAAACTTCTCTTAGTGTCATCTATGTGAGGAGACTACCCATCATCATGGCTCATTTGATCTATAGGGGAATCTCATGAACTGTATTATACCATCTTGCTAGCCATATTTGATCTTAATCCTGCAAGTGTATCATGTTATCTAAAATAAAGTATAAACATAATCTACATAAATTAGTATAGTTCAGTTGATAATATGTCATCTACAAGGTTAATAAAATTACCACAATACATGTATAATCATAATCATAATAATATATATACATTGTATCAATCATCATCCCAATTATCATGCATGATGGCACAACTATAGCACCAACTAGACATAATGCAGGAATAACAACATATCGACACTAGGCATACACCAAAAATGCATATTCGACTAGCATGCATTCACGGAAAACACATCCCCAACACCTTCAACTTATACATGCAAACACAACTACAAAATTGACCATCA
Organism: Pinus taeda; assembly: GCA_000404065.3. Taxonomy (NCBI): domain Eukaryota; kingdom Viridiplantae; phylum Streptophyta; class Pinopsida; order Pinales; family Pinaceae; genus Pinus; species Pinus taeda. Next base: position 3,902 of record APFE031331682.1, on the reverse strand, counting down.
TCATGCATACACTTCAAAAACATATACAACCTACATGTATGCATGACACACACTTTCTACCCATCTAGTCCAAGGGGTGAACAATGCTTTGATACTACTCTATAACACCCTCCTCCCACACTTACCCAATCTAATTGGTATCTCAGGGTAAATATGTCACAAAGAGTTACTATGATGGGATTCAACCACCTATATCATGTTAAGGAATTCAAAATGACAAAACAAAACCTTACTGACTTCCCTTAGGTTTTACAAGATCCGAAAGGGCTAAACCACCATTCCAAATGCCTAGACCCTAAGCTAACTTGCCTTTTTAATAAAATATACCCCCAGTCACTCCCACTAAAATCCCTCCATGTGAATAAAACCCTCCAGTCACTCCGACAAGAAGGCATCCATGTCCCTATAGTCTTTTTTAGACAATTTTATGCATGCGACCCTGAAATTTGAGCGACCTTTCAAGGCTATGACTCAAGCCTCTACCCAGAACATGATGAAATTCTCATAAATGATAAATACCAAGGAGAAAATGCATTTAATCAAAAAATTGAACAAGGACTTTACCTGACGCATCCTGACCATTACATAAATTTCATCAAATACATCATGAACATGTAATGTAGAGGTCATAAAAACACATCTTAACTAGTTCACGTAATGGCTTCTTCTAGTTCCGATGAAGATCATGAAAAGGATGAAGGTAGGGATGAGACTGTTTATTTCTTTAGAATTAATGTTGAGGCTAGTGGCCGTCCAATATCACCTCCTTATCTTGTGAAATGTCCTCATAGTTCAATTGAATGAATGGACATGCTAACTATGCACACGAAGTTCGAGGGAGATTTTCCATCACATTCAGAACTAATGTGAGATCTAAGAAGAACATAAGTAGTGATCCACATGGTAAAATAGTGCATCGGGATAATGGAGACTCATCCTAACCTCTAGGTAAGAGATTGTGAGGGTCAACTCATGCTGGAGAGGGTCCTAAAAATGATCCATAAAAAGGTCATCAAACTAATAAAAATTTTAGGTACTAATTGGAACTGGTGCAAGGAAATATCATAATAACATAGACAACTGACAAAGAGGTAGATATGCTCAAGACACATGCTAGGAAAACCTTGCAAAAGATCAAGGTAATTAAAAATTTTCGAAATCACACGAAGAAGGAAGAAGCTGGGAACATAAACATTGATCACCTTCACTTGGCCACAAATGTTTCTTCAGTAGAAATAAAACACAATATGGAAGAGAAAATAGGTGAGAAAGTTGGTATCGTGGCTGAGGAAGTGGGAAAGTTTAAAGGAAGATGCGAGGAACTACATAGGAGGGGCTTTCTATCATTCTTTGATGATCAAGGAAAACCTGTTACCAAAGGATTTAGAGAAGGAAATAACTGAAGCATGGTTAGGAAAAATTCTGATATAGGAAGAGTGAGAAAGGACCCAAGCCAATTATCCAATTGAACCAATTAGCACCAGGAGTAGGAAGAAGCACTAATCCTAGCGAGGAGAGAGAAGGTTGGAATCAAAGAAAATCTAGATGTTCCCACTCTACAACCAACAAAACCCCAAAGGAAACTTCTAAACTTTAGTTATAATACAAATGGCAGTTGGGTAACAAACTTGAGTGTTTTTTCATATACCAATAATAGTTTATGGTAGGGCCAAGCTGTTGGAGTGCCTATATATAGGCCTCATTATGAAATGTAAAGGGGGGGAAATATTGGTTTTTGGGGAAGCACTAACAAAGTTTCTAGTGAATTGTTCGGAAGCCTTGAAGAAATTTTGGGGAAGAATTCTAAAGTAATTATTGGTTCGTCCATCTCTTCTCATTATGTATGTGTTCATGTTACCTTTTATTTTGAAGTTCACTACTAATATGAAGCACATTTACACAATTTTCACTAGATTTTGAGTTGTGAACTTGATTTTTTATGTAAATTATGGACATTTTTTTTAACATCCTAGATGAAATTAATTATGGCATTAGTATCATGGTTTGTTTCAGTTTTGTGATATCTATCAAGCTAGCTTTAAGAGTATCTTATCATTCCTGATATTTCTTGCAAAGATTTTAAAGGAACAAGTAAATATCAAAATTATATGTTCTCTAATGGTTAAATTCTTCATTTTTTAGTTATCCACCAAAGTTTACTGGACTTAAAGGAATTCTTAATTTCTCCTTTACATTGGTTAAAATATGATTCTCCATTTTCATGCACCTTTTATTTTTTAAAAATTTCATGTAAAACCCAATGGTTATGAACGATCCTACCTAGGATCAACGGAAATGCTACTGAATAAAAGACAAAATGAAATTGTGTTTTCCCCCAACCTTGATCCCAAACCACTATCAAATTAAGGAGTAGTCTACCTGGGCGGAGGAATTGCCCGGTTTCCGTCGCCGCCCGGAAAATTGTCCAGCTCCAGCCGCCGGCAATCCCTCCGCCCCCCTTCTTCCGCTCAGCCCCCACTGCCCCCCGACTCCCTGATTTACTCAATCTACGCTCCGGGATTTACTCAATCACCTTGGCCACCCGCTCTACTGCTCGAATCATTGCCCGATTTCCGATCGCGATCTTCCTCCTCGACTAGGCGCCTCCCGCTCTGCTGCTCGTCTCCCGCTCTCCTCCTCGACTAGGCGCCTCCCGCTCTGCTGCTCGCCTCCCGCTCTGCTGCTCGCCACCGGTTCTGCTGCTCACCAACCAGGTTTGTTCCGCCTCCCCAATCAGAACCTGTATTTGCATTATTGATCATATTAGTGATGCTATTTAAATCTGTCAGGCCCCTTGATGAGTGAATAATCTGCGACCTTCCATTCCTGAACACAGATATGTAAGACAAATGGCTACAGATGTAAAGAATCTATAATTTATCCAAAAGAAATGGCACCGACACTTTAAGAGTTTTCACGGCATTCTCTATCCATTATTTTTAATTTGAAAGTTGTTTCTCATAATGAATTTTAATATAAACAAAAAATGCCCCTAGACCAGGCGGATCTCAAAACGTGGAAACAATAAGAAGAAGATTGAATAGGTTAAAAAATTGCCTAAATTAGGCGTTGGAATGAAGGTCTTAAATGTGTAATATATGCACACAAGATTGCAGCAATGTCTGCAGAAAACAATTATACATTTCCAAGATTGCCACATTTTTATGTGTAACAAACTGCCGTTAGGAAGACGTTCCACTCGCAGGCTTCCCAGTTTAACATCTGAATGTCCTCTCAGGTTTTACCATTACAGGTTAAGTCTCCACAATTCTTGTGGCAACCAACAAAGGGCACTGCACAGTTCCTTGGTGAAAGTTCATGGAATAATAAGCAATCTTCTAGTAAATCTACTCACTGATATTGCATAGCTGCAAGAATATGTGATCATATTTCACGTACTTAGTCCAGTAATGTCTGTACTTAGGGATGGCTATATCGAGCCATGGTTCATATTGCCGTTGTAATGTATCACTGCTGCTCTTTCAATTTCAGTTGAATCAACATTAGGGTTATAACCAAGACCCAGAACATGCCAAGATTTATCCAAGACGAATGTCAGGTGATAGAAAGTGATCAGCCCAGGAGGCAGGGTACCCAACTTCCATAACTGTCTATCTTTGTTCTGAGATGAACACAACACGGAGAACAGATAGAATGTTAAATCCAGAGGACAGATTAGAAAAATTAGGCAATAAGCAAAAATGTAGAAGGTTAGCATGTACTTACTAGATTTTGCCATTGATGGTAAATCCCTGTTATTCCTTATTTCCTCCATTCTTCCAGATCAAATATATTCATTCCATATGCCCATCCACAAGCATTTGGATCAAAGTTCTTTGCAATGAGTACGTTGGAAAAATTGAGATATTTGTCAAACCTATGAAAGCTTTCTCCACAGGTTT
>APFE031331680.1:461131-478947 GCA_000404065.3 Pinus taeda | reverse complement strand
TCTCTCCAATATGTCCAAGCCCTTGATGCCACAACATGGTCTTCTCTCCAGAGACCACTAGATTTTCTGCTCCACTTTTAGGAACCATAGAACTGTTGCACCCATCAATAACAGTGCTACTTTACAGCTTGTACAGAGTTCCAATTCAAACTCCCTGCATCAATACCAGTGCTCCCCAAACCATTTTGCAGGTATCCTTCTCGATCACTGTTTTTACACGTGCATCATCCAGCTTGCTTATAGAAATCAAAGTTCTAGCCAATGCAGGAATATGTAGAACACCCGGAAGCGTTCTAACCCTTCCAACTTGCAACTTCAACATTACTTTTCCACGACCAATGATTTTAGCCTTCTATCATCCCCCAAGAAGACATCACCACCATCGTATTTCTCATACTCACAAAACTACTCTCTATGGGGAGTGAAGTGAAAGGATTCACCTGAGTCAATCAACCATGCCTCATGCTCTACATGTGTACTTGAAGAATCCAAGTACAAATCCCCACTATTATCGGGAAATCTAGTGTCTATGCAGAGCTGCTAGTCCCACTAAGATGGGTAGCTATCTTAGAAACAAACAGATTAAAGTTACTTTCATTTTCCTTTATGAGAAGTAGACAGGAGAGGAGCAACGAATACCAACCTCAATATTTCGCTTGGTTCTCTGCTTGTTCCTCCTCCTCTTTGATGGATCTTTGTCGCTCCTCCCTTGACCACTCCACTTCAAAGAGTACCTGTAAAGTCAAAGTAGCATAATACCTTCAAGGTGCAGAGATCTACAATCATAAACAATAGGACCAGATATATATTGACCACACAAATGAATATATTAGCAAACATACAAGAATGTGGAGGAAAACTTGAATAGTTTTATTGATATAGAGATTAGAAGAGAGGATTACAACCCATTGATCTGACCCAACGTCATCCTCTCAACATGAAAGCCCTTCTTCACCTCATGAAAAGCTTAGATCACCCACCACTATGATATTCCACCAAGAAACCAACAAAACTTCCTTACAAGGTACAAGATTCCAACCTTTGGATCTCTTGGATGAGGGATTCATATATAGATGATCGCAGGGGGGTGAGTTAGCTTCTGGGATTTTGATTAGTGTCTTCCCTCTGATAGTTCTCGATTCCACTTGGAGATTGATGATCTCTTACTCATCCCTAGGCGAATTCAGAGAGGCAAGTGTCACAAAAGAAGTTTCTGGAAGATTCCATGGTCATCCACCTTGCAAACTATCTCTGCCATTTGCCTACTCTCACCCATCACACCCTACAGAAGGGCTTTCCAGTATGCATTGCACTTTCTGCACTGAACAGGTGAGATGCATCGCACCCTCTGCACTGAGCAATCTGTATGGTCCAATTTTCACCAGTTCTGAGCAATTTTCTGTGGAGAACTTCTGGGAGATGATGTAATCAACTGACCTTGTTCCTTTAGGGCATGAAACAACACTTTTAGGGACTCAGAAGCCCTTGTTTTATGGACATATGTGATTGGGGTTGTAGTGCCCAAATATGTCTATAACAGTTGCCCCCTAAAGCATGAGGTCAAAAATCTTTGATGTCGAGTGAAATGCTTTATCATGAGGATCCGAGGTTTTTCGAACTAGAAGGCGACCTATAAAAAGATAAAATACAATACATTATCTTCATAACATTTTCATGATCTAGCTGAGGTAGGCATTCCCATGCTCAGCTTTATAAATTCATTTTGATGTACATAAGACAGACAACCATCTGTGTGGCAGACTGATGATTCTGATAGAGCCATCATCCTTTGATTCGGATGATCGTCTGTGCAGCAATGATGTACATTTGATGTCTTTATTTTCCCAAATATATCGCAGCCCGGGTGGATGAAACTAGATCCAGGGTCTTCAAACTCGTCCAATCTTTGCTCGGAGTACAAGTCGATCCATGTGAAAAATGTTCTGTAGTCGAACATGGAAAGACATCGCCTGATTACCATCCAATGATGTAAGTTGTTAACAGGCGCGAGAGGAATCACCGATAATGATGATGACCCTCAAGGTACTACAGTATAATTTTTGTGGTGTGAAAATGGGACTTGGCATCTAACACCACGAAAAATCTTTCGGTTGAAGGCCATTGATGTAAACCTGTCGCCGGAAGTGAGAAACTTGCCATTGAGGCATGCAAGCTTCAAAGTACTGAAAGGGTTGTTCCTAGGCCGACTTCCTGGATAATGAGCTGTCGTCAACAAGAAGTGACCCATTGTAGGAGGGCCTTAATGAATCCCACATCTATGACACGGAACAGAGCAAATGATTTTGTGGAGGTGAAAACGATCTAATGATACAGGGTTTAGGGTGGCGGTCATGAAAGAATGAAGCGTGAAGGTATTGCAGTGGGTGAGACACAAGCTGGGTTGGTGAATTCTCTGATTGACTTCTCTTGAACATATCGACGACACTAAAATGGATTGGTAGCGTTAACCCCAAAGATGGATGGTACAATGGACCAATGGCAGTCTAACCAGTGAACAAAATAACCCAACCCGACTCAATCATGGTGATGGAGTGAAAGTGCCATGTTCAAGAGGGACTCGCTACCAATAAAGTTTCTTCAGGTTCTCTTCCCAATTTTCCCTAGTCATTGCTAACCAGTACCTCTTTATTTTTATCAAGCTTGAGGAGGATAACATATGGTTGTTCTATAATTTTCCCTTCGAGCAAACCCGTCGCTATGTTGTAACGAGCCTAGCGACAATGAAACTAGTTCTTGTCCCTATGCACAAGTTTGTCACTATTAGTTTTAACAAGTTTAACGCCAAAGACAACTCAGTCCTTTTTCAATTTTATAGAGTTTGAAAAGGGTCAAAAAGGAAACTCGAGTAATCCTTTTTCATCATATAATCCCTTAAATCCGAAAAAATATAAAATAATACGAAAGGGATGAATTTTCGATAGTTTTAACGAGCCGAACAAGACAAGCGCTCGATCGCTTTGTGTAATAATCCCTCAAGTCCAAAAAGATTAAAATATAAAGGAGGGATATCACTTTCGGTAGCTTTAATGAGCTGGAGAGGTCAATTTCTCGGCAATATTTTCATATTTTACGAGTCAGATGAAAAGAGCTTAAAGGAGACTCGTTTTTTAGGAACGAGTGATATCTTCTGGTAGTTGCTAATTCCAGGTAAGGTTTGGAATTTTCCAATCACAACAGTGTCACAAGGATGGCTAATAGAATCACTCGTCGCAACTGTTCCTCAAAAAGGGTAAACAATCAAATGGAGGCGTATGATTGGCTAAAACAGAGTGGAGGTGATGGTAAGAACACGACCAGGGCTCAAAAGCTAATTATAATGCATTCACAATGGTTATTTACTGGAGGGTGGCTCATTTTTTAATGAGTTTGAACTCTGGGGGAACATTTGCTCATTGCTTAGGTTTAATTTTTAACGAGCTTGAACTTCACATAAAAACTGCTCGTTCCAGTTGTATAATAAGGATGTCTCACCGATAGGTTCAATTTTTAAGGAGCTTGCACCATTCGAAACTTTGCTCCACTCCCTTCCGCATGAAAGCTAGGAACGACCAACTATTTTCCTAGGGGTTAATTAACTACTAAGGTTAGGTAGGAAAACTATTCCTTTACTTTGCTGGTGCCATCTGGCCCCTGCAAGGGTGAATGGTCGATCCGACCAATCACCTAACTTAAGTAGTTGAAGTCAAAAAAACTATGGGGTTAGCGTTACACTGCTGCTTTTCACTTGCGCACAAAAAGGTTTGCATGCCCCCAGGTATAGCAAAGTAGAGTTTCCAGGTTACCCTTCAATTTGCAGACAAAACATTTGCTCTGTCAAGAAAGGCCTACCTTCTGACGGAGGCATCTTATTCCAGTCTAATCCCATTTCCCTCAATGGACGGGTGTGTCAGACTAGTCATATATCCTTCGTGGAAACCTACCCTATACCTAAAGTTTTCCTGCCAAAGCAGACCAAGGTGCATGCCCCCTGGTTTCAGTCATGGCCACCGAATTACTCACGTTCTTCAGGCAGACGGACTGGATATTGATGAGACATTCCTTGCGTGAAAAGACTAGTTAGGGATGGTATTTGACTATTAGTTATGTGTGAGTCGTGGAACGAAAGCTAGTCTACGAGCTGGACCACTCGACCTTCATGCGGAAAACACGTTACTCGAAAGAGTGAGGAGATAATGGCTCCCATGTTGTAAATATAGTCACGCCCAAGGAGTAGGTTATAATCTAAAGGTCCTTGGACTACCATTACATTCAGATACACGGTTTTCCCTCTCAAAGTTATGGGCAAACTCAGAAGGATCCCTAACGGTCGACTGGTTCCTTTATCGAAGCCTATTCGATTTCGCATCTCAAGCAGAAGCGATGGCGAACCAAGCGCTTTCTAAGCAGTTGAGGAAAGGATACTCACAGAAGCCCCTTCATCTATGATGGTACTGACCATGACCATTCTGTTAGCTTGTACAATGATTCAGAATGGTACATTAGACGGTAAACGGGGTTTGCCTAGTAGATTCCAATTGAAGGAAATGACTAGGTTTCTCGGAGGTGGGACCAAATAAATGGTTGGATACGACCCTGATGAACTTCCTTCCTGTGGTAAAGGAATGGTTAGATTTCCCCCATGTTCATCGGAGTTTGTGTTTACGAAAAGAATTCGAACAGTGTCATTCTCATTCTCTTCGGTGACTGTATCATTTGAACATGGACCTTCCGAAGATAGGACCGGGTCGACTGCCGCCTCAACCTTTTGACTTTTGTCTGGTGTGGATTCAAAGGGTTTATATTCAATGATAGATGCTTCGAACGACCACAAAGTTGTGTCAGTCAGATTTTCAACTAGCGATGGACTCGGCAAGGTTTTCTTGTACCCAGGAGGAAGCCGTAGCAGTGAAGCAGGATGGTTATCCAATACTCTTTTAGCTTCATCTAGGAAGGGACAATGGTGGACGACATGATTGCCTTCACACAGTTTGCAAGGAAATTTACATTTTCCTTTCTATCCAAAGACTTCATGTTCACTAGTTGATGGTGTACTCTCAACATGATCGTCAGAGGTTGATGACACCGGATTGTGCAAACGAGAAGACCAATCCCTTAAGATCTGAGGGATGCAAGGACAATCTCGATGATAGTGGTCCCCTTTGCAAATGACACATGGAGATTTCAGATTGGATGGTGCAGTGTGTGGATTTTCGCTAGATGATGCACGGTTGCCCCTTTTTGCTTTTGGATCCTTCTTTTTCTTCTCCTTCTCCTTCCCTTTCTTCTTCTTCTCAGTTACTTGGTATTTATCTTTACCAGCCTTACCGAGCGAAGAGGAAGGAGGGGAGGGAGAAACAAGCAAAGCAGAAGGTTGGGGGGTAACTCTAGCATCATCTAGTTGCTGACTTGATTGCTCAGGAATCACGGTGGTTTGAGCGACATAGGTCAAGAAGAGGCATATTGGCAAGCCGATTGTAAGTCTTGGGAGAGACAATGTGCCCATATGAGGTGCACCAACATCTCCCCAAGAGGAGAAAGGACTAGGATTTCCCCCAAGGGGAAATCCTTGGTTGGTGGACTCCATTTCTCTCAACCTAAGACCAATGAGGGAACAATGACATTATTTTGATTAAAAGAAGTTTTAGACGCTTTGACACAACTTTCTTTTTCAATTTTTAAGAGTCAAGAAAAAGCTAAAGATGACTCTAGTCACCTTCGATTTTTAATGAGCTTGAAGTGACAAGTTCTCAAATGGATCTTTTCCTTTAAGGAGTCTGAAAAGGAATGAAAGGGACTACTCTGGAAATATAGACAGAGGGATTACCAAACCAATCGCAAAACTGCAGAATACTTTTTACGGTACGTTAGTCAATCTTCCTGAACGCTGTGTTCAGTGCATTGCGACCGATAGGGCGGCAGACACGGCTTCCTAAGGATAAAGGATATAGCCTATTGTGGTCTCCCAATATATACTCGATGGTACGTGGGAGCACAAGTCCGTACTGGCACTTGTCATCTCAAAGAGGAGGAATCACCCAACCTACAATGAAAGTGATAGTTACCAGGCTTTATGACGCCAGAATACATCTCTAGCCTAGACTTCTAATGTTGTGCATTACGTTCCAAAGCATTTTTATGTTCATTGAATTTATTTTATAGTTGATCTTTCTTAAGAAGTTTTCCTTTCAGGTTCACCACGTGATGTAGATATACAATTCCTAAAATGCAATCTAAGATGATAAACAATCGTTTAATCTTCTTTTAGCAATGAAAATCCTAGCTACTAAGGAAAGAGAAACGAGATTCTTTTAACATAGAGCAGAGAGCACACATTATATGCACTGTCCTAAATCAAAATCAACAAGCAGTCTAAATGAAAATGCACATGCATGTATTTGTTTTTGCTTTCTTAATGTGTGAATGACAAAAAAAATGCTAAGTACAAATCTGAATCATTTCAAGTGACAGTACTAATGATTTTCTTTTCAAAAAATGAAAGGAAGACAATGACGACACTTTGCGATTTTGAATTGAAAACTGCTTTCGGCACTTGAAAAACTATTAATCCAAATCAAATACAAGAGCAATAATGTAATCGACCATCAAGAACAGTAGGATTATTTTCTTTGACTGAAAACGACACTTGTGATACTTCCAAATCAAAAGATGATAGTTTGATTACGCTACTTCTTTGTAAAAGAGAACCGTAAATGGCGAACAATACATAAAAACATTTACAGTTCTTTGTACTATGGAGGTTGAATCATGCAAAGGAAGGGAGTTTCTACAGTGGTATATTGATCACAGACAGCAAAACTCCTGAACAAAGCTGAAGAGAGTGAACAGAAAACCAAAATCTGGAAGCAGAAGAGGTCTTATCTGATCATCGCACCTATAACACAGGGAAAGAGTGATGCATCTCACCTACTGTACACGGGAGGTGCGATGCATCCAGATTCCCAAGAGGAGAAGGTGCGATGGTCTAGGGACGAGACTTCAATTGGGTTCTTGGTCACAGTTTGCAGCTCAGTTCAGGGATTTAAGCCGAGCAAATGATAGTTAGTAAATGAAAATCACAGGGGCTGATCTAATGTAGCTAATTGATCCACCACCAGGGCAATTAGGATGTTTGCAAATCAATTGTTCAGTTTATAAACAAAACCCGGAGATAAACTGAAGCATCACTGATCTACTTTGCATTTTCTTAGCAAATGTAGTTCGAAGGCTAGCTGGCTTGACTTCACGCTCCATCTGTAAGTTTATAAAGCAAACAGATATAGACAAGCAAACAAGCTATTTGATCCCAAGCGAAGTTGCCATTTTGTTATCGGGAAATCTAATTTCTATGCAGAGCTATTAGTCCCACTAAGGTGGGTAGCTATCTTAGAAACAAACATATTAAAATTAATTATGTTTTCCTTTACGAGAAGTAGATAGGAGAGGAGAAAAGAATACCAACCTTAATATTTTGCTTGGTTCTCTCCTTGTTCCTCCTCCTCTTTGACGGATCTTTGCCACTCCTCCCTTGACCACGCTGCTTCAAAGAGTACCTGTAAAGTCAAAGCAGCATAGTACCTTCGAAGTGCAGAGATATACAATCATAAAAAATATAGGACCAGATATATATTGACCACACAAATGCATATATTAGCAAACATACAAGAATGTGGAGGAAAACTTGAATAGATTTATTGATATAGAGATTAGAAGAGAGGATTACAACCCATTGGTATGACCTAGCGTCATCCTCCCAGCATGAAATCCCTTCTTCACCTCATGAAAAGCTTAGATCACCCAACACTATGATACTCCACCAAGAAATCAACAACACTTCCTTACAAGATACAAGATTCTAGCCTTTGGATCTCTGGGATGAGGGATCCATAAATAGATGATTGTAGGGGGGTGAGTCAGCTTCTAGGATTTTGATTAGTGTCTTCTCTTTGATAGTTCTTGATTCCACATGGAGATTGATGATCTCTTACTCATCTCTGGGCGAATTCAAAGAGGCAAGTGTTACAGAAGAAGTTTATGGAAGATTCCATGATCATCCACCTTGCAAACTGTCTCTACCATTTGTCTACTCTCACCCATCGCGCACCCTATAGAAGGGCTTTCCAGTATGCATCGCACTTTTTGCACTGAGCAGGTGAGATGCATCGCACCCTTTGCACTGAGAAATCTATATGGTCCAGTTTTGACCAGTTCTGAGTAGTTTTCTATGGATAACTTCTGGGAGATGATGTAATTAGCTAACCTTGTTCCTTTAGGGCATGAAACAACACTTTTAGGGACTCAGAAGCCCTTGGTTTATGTACATATGTGATTGGGGTTGCAGTGCCCAAATATGTCTATAACACCCACCTTCATTTGAGGTGGTTTTCGCCTCTACAGAAGGAGCATCATCAGATCCCTTTCCTTTATCAGGAGCTTTAGATTTATAGTCCCTTTTGAAGTGCCCTTCCTTTCTGCATTTCCAGCACACCGCCTTTGTAGGTTTTCCTGGAGATTTAGATCTCCCTCTAGATTTAGATCTCCCACTTGATGACTTATTTTTGTTTCTGTTCTGGGACTGTCCTCGTACAGACAAGGCATCACCATTCTGGTTGTCCATATTTTTCCGTCTCATCTCCTCTGTCAACAAGGCTGAGACTATTTCATCAAACTACAAGGCAGTTGCATTGCTACCTATTGCAATAACCAGACTATCCCACGAATCTGGTAGAGAACACAACAAACTGATGCACTTATCTTCATTTGAAATTTTAATATCAATAGATGCTAACTGACTTACCACAGTATTAAACGCATTTAGATTCTCTGTCACCTAGTCTCCATCTTTCATCCTTAGGTTATACAGCTTTTCTCGCAAGAGCAGTTTATTCACCAGAGACTTAGATTGGTACAAAGTCTCTAACTTGTCCCACAAAGCCTTCGCCGTAGCTTCCCTTGATACATTCAACAATACTGAATCTGAGACACACAATCGTATTGTGCTTTTTACCTTCCGATCCAAATTCTTCCATTCTTTATCGGATACTCCCGTTGGTTTAGTACCCATATTTAACACGATCCACTGATCTTTATCCACCAATAGATCCTCCATCTTGAGTTTCCACAACTCAAACCACTAACCATTAAATTTCTTGATATCTATCTTTCCACTGCTCGCCATCTTCTTTCACCACCATAATCGAACTCGTAGATCTCCCACTAAACAGGATCTACCACAGGCTTGAGCAAAACCCCTTAGCAACCAACAAAGGTGTCCCCTTGAAGTGAAAACTGCTCTAATACCAAATGTAGGTTTTAACCCCATACAAAAATTACCTACATATGAATTCTAAAACACAGAAAATAAACAATGCGAGAGCATAACACATAAAACACATATATACAGATATTTTCCCCTGGATCCCAAAACCGGGACTACCAGCTTGATTTTTCATTATGTTCCTTTCAATGTTATGATACATATTTATACATGCTGAAGCATCCAATACCATGGACCGAAAACCATGGTGTCCAAAACCATGTGCGAAAATCATGCACAAAACCATAGGTGGGTCCGCCCATCCTAACATAGGGTCCAAAACCAAAAATTTTCGGGGCATTGCCCTAAACCCCATAAAGTGTGGTTACGGGTATGCCTCAAACCCCCTATGACACCGTTCGCCCCCGCTACACAATCGGTGCAACGAAGGTGGGCTCCAGCCCCCCTCTAACCCCCAGTTAACTACGTGGGCTAGTCATGGAAAGAATATATCAAAACCCAACACTAATAACCACATCTAGTCTTCCTTGGTATAGTCATTCGATTTCAGCTGAAAACCCAAATATTTTATCCCCTCCTCGAGGTTCAGTGATTGAAAAGAAACTATGTTATGAGCATGTGTAATTTATAGCTCCGAACATTCACAACATGTAATGGTTATTTTTTTATGATTTGGAGACATACTTGTGGTCAAAAAGAAAGTGTCAAGGACAGATGTGAATTCATTCATGTTGCCACACAATCGATCTAGGAAGATTAGAACATCATCTACTAATAGGGTGTGTGAGAGGATAATTGTACCCCCAATTCAAATCCACCAGAGTGAACCACGGGTGATCAATATATGAATCATTCTACTGAGTCCTTCAATAATCAACAAGAATAACAAAGGAGACAATGAGCAACCTTGTCTAAGCCCTCTCTTCGCATGGAAGAAATTAGTTGTCACATCGTTAATTAATACCGCAAAAGAAACCAATGTGATACATCCCATGATCGAGTTGATGAAAGAGTTTTGGAATCCTAGATGAGTGAGAAGGAGTATGATGTAGAGCCAATTGGCTCTATCAAAAGCTTTAGAGAGGTCAATTTTGAGTATCATACCTTTTAATTTCATGGTTTAATGTTGTGAAGCCCTTCTTGAGCAATGTCAATAACTTCATGAATTTTTCAATATTCAAGGAAGGTGAATTCCTTTGAGGAGATGTGATGAGAAAATATCGGATGAAGTCTATTGGCAATGATTTTGGTGATGATCTTGTAGATGACACTGCATAAGGAGATCAGTTGGAAGTCTACAAAAGAGGAGGGGGAGTCAGATTTAGGGATAAGATCCATGAATGTTGAGTTGAATACATTGTATATTTGACTCGAGATACATCTTTCTTCAACAACGGGCAAGAGGTCCCGACTAATAAGCTCATAAAAATTGAGGAATAAATAGATAGGCCATTTGTCGAGGCCAGGGACCTTATCAGTTTTGAAATAGCGCAGTACAGATTCTAATTCCTCTATGGAGACAGGAGGTTGTAATTCAATATTTTCTTCATCGGTGGAAAATATAGGGAAATCCTGTGCAGATTGCATGATTTCTCCCAGGGTATCATATTGAGGAGATCAGAAGAGCGATTGGAAGTGTTGAACTCCCAATCTAGCCAGGTCCTTGAAATTTGATGTAGTATTCCCAACTCCAACTTCAAGGGACTAGATAGTATTGTAAGTCTTCCTAGCCTTGCAGCCAAATCACCCTGCTTTTCAATCTCCATGTCTCTTCCCTCTCTTCCAACAGTCGTCGCTTCTTCCTTTCAAGGTGTATGAGGTGAAATTTGGACTCATTTGATGCATAACCCCCTCCCCACGATTGTTCTAGTTGATCCAATTCAAATTCGATCTTCTTTAGGCCTTCCTCATCCCTTAGTCGCTTCCCTTAAAGCCACTCCAGGGTTTTCTTTTTATATGACACAAATCCATGTTGAATTGAGATGCAATTGATCAGGATTCTAGTGGCTCACACTACCTCCAAATATTAGTCACAATTTTATGAAAATCCTCCTCTTTAAGCCAATATGAGTTGAATTTGAAAGGATCTTGTTCCTGTTCAATTATGCACCATATATATCTTCATATAAATCCTTTCCACAAAATTCCTCTCCGCAACAACATTCCGTACCAAAATAAATCCATGTTTTTTAATTATTATTTTTTAAAAATACCAAAATTTTATGATGGAATGTAGCATTTCCATGATTCAATGGCCTAAATACTTCAATATAGATTTCAACATGATAATTTCAATAACTCGTGATGGTGTTATTTTCCACTGGTGACACACATCGGGTTTCGATAGCTTACGCATATTTCAAGGGCCTGATTTCGGACGATTACTGTGAATTAGATAGGCATAATATTTGTGTTGGGGTTGCAAAAAGTTTGTGCCTCAATTATTCCATTTCCTCATGATTTTTTCTTGAACCTCATGTGAGTGGCTAACCATTACATTGTAACTTCTCTCGAACGAAGCTTTACTCCTGAGAAATAGAAATCAACTCAGCATTGATATAGGACTAGAATGTTGAAAATATTATTTACAAAGAGGAAATTTACTTGTCACTTTAATCATATGATAGAAGTGACAATCATATGATCAGATTCTGTGTTTTCAACAATGAAGTATAAGTTTATAGTAAGATTGACAAGATTTCTAATGTAGAGAACATCCCAAAATGGTTGATATGGGGCTACTGGTATTCCCCTTTGATATATGCAGAGAATGACATTTTTATGAATGAGATGCTTGCTCATGGACGTTGATGGTAAGGATTAAAAATTTTAATGCATTAAGAACTCCATAAAATATTGTGGAATAAATGGGAATAACCTATCATCAGTTTCCTTGAGGTAATTTTTTATTATGAAGAGTTTTTCAAGTCTATTTACCAACGTGACTCGTGTCATGGAATTGGCTTGTCCTTTAGAGTGCAAAGAAAACCACAAATTTGGGTGTTTTTTGTGCTGGAGAGTTGGTAACTTCATTTTTCCACAAAGATATTGGTATTGGCTAGGAGCTTGTGCTTTGGTGGGATTTTTTACTTTTACAAGAAAAATAGAAATAAGTGAGTGGAAGCAATAATGCTGCAACTCCTAGCACTCCCTTCTTTAATTTTATCAACCCGGTAGTTCGTAACAAACTTGGAAGCGACGGTGCTGTATGCACAAGTACTAGCTCTTGCCGCAGCTGTCACTTGGTCAACTGGCACAAGTTCGCTAGGAGCTTAAGCCAACTTCTATGAGCTCTTAGAATAAGCTTTTTAACTGATGGATTAAAGTTAACTCAAAGGAAGCTAATGTACTTGCAGAAAGAAACTGAAAGCCAAAAAGAAACGCAAACCCTAGCAAACCCTAATTCTACGAGCTAGTCCTACTGATGCAAGGAAGAGGATGCAAGCTACTAAAAGGAATGCCATTGACTTCTAGGAAGGTAAAATGCATATGTCTAAGTTATCACTATCTGAAGAAAACCTATTTTTGTATTTTTGAATAAGTTGTTAGAATTATCATGCATGTGCTTTTAACTGTTTTTGACTGTGCAGAGGTGGATTGGCGAGACGAAATGCTTGGAAAAGGTTTGGAAGGTTCAGAGAGGGTCTAAGGAGTCCCTAACACTCTTCCCCAGAGTCTCATAAGGTTTGGCTATCAGGAAACCTCACTTGTGAGCTTCTACAGGAACTCTGCAGGGGTTCTACGGGAAACTTCAGGATTTCTACAGGAAACTCCAGAATTTCTACAGGATGTTTGGAAGTCGGTTTCTAGAGGATGGATTAGTGAGGCAAGGTGCATGGATGGATCTGGCAAACGTGAGGTAAGGATTCTAAGTAGAGGGTGGAGTGGATGGCACTGATGGAGAATAAGCAGATGAAGGAGTGGTACAGGTGCTCTACAAGTCGTTTTTCCAATCTGAACCAACAAAGACTTGTAAATTCAAAGACCTAGTTATGTTGACCTAATATGCTAGCTACCAGTAAAGAGAATGAACAGAAGTGTGACCTGCAATGAAACCACGTATTTTAACTCATGCAACTAAGAAAACGAAAGTCTGAACTTGTAACCAACTTCTACACATGAAAATCAAACACTAGTGTTTGCATGGCAAAGCAAAATCAGTGTTTTTGTGGGCAGCAAAGTCATCCTAGTCACAACTCTTGATCCCACTGAGGGAGAGGTGAAACCACAGATGTTTGTTGGCCCTTTTCTTGAAGCTTTTTCTATTAACAACCTATCAACTAAATCTGAGCATGAAAATCTATTTTACTCATCAAAAAACAACCTAACTAACAAAACAAGATTTAAATCTAAATAGCAGATTTTATTCTAAGAATGCCGCAAAGACACATGAAAGTAAACAAAGGAGGTACTGGGCACTTGAGATGGGCCCAAACCCAAGAGCTACAGCCTCCTAAGAGATATTTAGAGCTGGTGCAAATCTGGATTCATCTTTATTGATCAAAATAAATGTTACATTCCAAAAAATGTCCACAAGGAGAACTTGAAAATGTGCTGAAAGCAAAGCTAATCTATTGCCTAAAAATCGAACTACAAAATGACTAACTATTGGCAAACCAAAATGACTAACTACTAGCTATCTACTGGCTAACCAAAATGAGGCCCTAAGCCCTCTTATTTATACAAATTTAGGACCCCAACAGTCTTTAGGGACTCGGCTGCCAAAACTTGTAGTTAACAATAGTCCTACTTGACTTGCTTGGCT
The DNA here is from genome assembly GCA_000404065.3 of Pinus taeda. Lineage (NCBI taxonomy): Eukaryota > Viridiplantae > Streptophyta > Pinopsida > Pinales > Pinaceae > Pinus > Pinus taeda. Next base: position 464,908 of record APFE031331680.1, on the reverse strand, counting down.
GCCCTTGTGCTAATTGATTTGGTGGCCCTTGAACTCCGAGCTGATGGTGGAGAATTTGAGGTAAGGGCCCATAAATGAAGGGGTTACCTTCCTACAAATCCTCTCCCTTGTTCTCCCACAAATTTTGCTGCCAAGTGTTCATTAAAACCTTCAATTTTGTCTCCAAATTGACCAAAAAGGCTACACAAAGCACACATTAGATTTGTTGGCATAATGACTAACCCAATTCACTCTATTAGCATAAACATAATAAAAAACATGCAATAAACTAATGAGAATGGTGGATTAAGTCGAATTAGGAGGTTGAATGAGCCCATATAATTATCCATTTTTGGGGCTCATCATCACCCCCCTATTGAAAGTGTTTCTCATCCTCTGAGCAACTAATCTATCTCCTCCTCTTTGATGGCCTTGGTGGCCTCCCTGTCATGCCAAGCTTCTGAAGTGATGTCCTCTTCTCGGTCATGAAACCATGCTTTTCTCTTTGCTCCTTCCCATTGCCTATGCTCCTTTTCCTAGAGAATTCTCAGCTTCCTGTAGAACTGTCTCAGCATCCTGTAGAGAGGTCTTTGTGTCCAACATTTTCATTCTTTCTCTCCAGGTGGATGTCTATGGCCTTCCCCGTTCATAGGTGATGGATACCTTTGAGGGGGACCTCTCCTTTTGTGTAGCTGAGGTGTCTGCAATTGTGATTGGCTCTTTTGACTGTGGTTGGGGTCTGCCAGTTCTTATCTGCATGCTCCTTCTTGCCTTAAAATATAGTGGAAGCTCCCTCTTTTGCTTCTCCTTTTGCTCGGGGGATGTGCTTAGGGTGGCCAGTACAGCTGCTACCTCCCTAGCTAAAATCTCGGCCAATTTCTCCTTCTGCTGCCCTTTCCCCAGACTTCCTGTAGAAAGTCCTGTAGTGGTCGTTTTCTGGCTTCCTGTAGAAGCAGTTTTCTGGCTTCCTGTAGAAACAGTCTGCTGGCTTCTTGTAGAACCAGTTTTCCCTGATTTGGCTTGCTTGGCTGGGGGTGCCTTCTCTTTGACTTGTGTTATGGTTGCTTTGGGTGTTGTTTGCATCCTTTCAGTCTTCTCTGCCCGGGTTTGCAACCGTTTCTCCCTTAGCGTCTATGCCTTTATTCCACCCACAGTTTTGGGCTTGGCAGCTTGACTTTTCTCTTGTTTCTCTTCTTGCTCTTTCTGTGGTGGTATTTCCTGGGTTTCCTTACCCTTGGCTTTCTCTTCTGCCTCAATGTGTTCCCTGTCTTCACTGCTGGATGAAGTGGAAGTTCACATGATAACCATGGATAATGCTGAATTATGAATCCCCCTGGCATGGTGAAAAATGCTCTGTTTTGGCTTGTGCTTTGATCATAAAGGGAATTTTGTGTATGGTTTCCTCCCCAGAATGTTGAAGACAGTACCCCTCAGGTGTTTATAGGTCACTTTGTATCAATTCCTTGGTTACAATGCTATTGTTGCCCAAAACTTGACTGTCAAAAGGGAATTAGGCTCTTACAGACAGAGTGTAGAGCCTAATGTTTATCCCCAACCACATAAAAATCACATTCTTTACGCATAAGCTTAGTTCCTATGGTTGCATGTCTCTTTTCAGAAGAAGGTGAGAAAGAAGAAGCCAGACTTCAAATGCAGAGGGAAAAAAAGAATTTGTAGAACTCAGGAAATAGGCAAGCAGACTTTTCAACTTTTCTTCAATGTGCAGGCAAACTTTTCCTCTCATTTTTAAAATTTAATTTCATGTTCAATTCACCATTTTGCACCAAAAAATCATGCACAACGAATTTCCCTGATCCTACCTCGTTTGGAGCTTGAAATTCATCGAAAATCCCAGGTTTTCTTTCTGCATGGCTGTTTTCTGTGTTTCCTGTAGAAATGCCTATAGAGCGCCCCTGCGCCTCTGAGCGAGCCTGATACGCGGCATAATTTCGAAAACAGGTAGAAACCAGTGGAGGACGACTAGTTCATCATTTTGTGGAAGCAGAGGATGCATACTTCAGTCAAGTGCAAATGAACATCAGTTCGTGAGTTTCAGCTGAGTCGTCTTTAATTGCTGCGTGATTTGTGGTGAGGTGGAAAAAACATGTGTGTTGGCTTTTTTCGAACTGCAGTGATGTTATGAACTGCATGTCTTCTTCTATTTGTTAATCAATTGATGCCTTGTGCGCTAGAGTTCAACACGTCTACCACTGCCTATGTTTTTCAACTTCCACGTGAATGACTATACACGCATGCTGCGTGATTTTTGCCTGGATGAGTGCAATCGAATATGGCTAGCTTCCTGGCTGAATCCCCACATCTCATTCGTTCATGTAGTGCTTAGATTAGATTCATGCAATAGAGGAACAAGTTTTAGTCACATACTTGAAGTCAAATGGTTGCTGTGAGGTGCTTTTTGCTGCTGCATGCATCTGTTTCGGTGGTTGCATGATGGCTCCTTTGTGCTATAAGCTCTTTGTTGTATGATGTGTGGTTATTTTTCTTGTGCAGGTATCCTCTAGCTGGATCTAAGCTACAGGAGTTCATTTCCACGTTCATATCTGCACCTTCAAGCTGCTACTACTGAATTTTCACAGGTCCGAAACCTGTTTTCGCCATTTCTCCCAAACGATAGATCGGATCGATCTGAAACTTGTTGAGCATGTTCCTATCATCATGATGCACCTCCTATAGCAAAATTGCGATCAATGGATGCATCGATTTCGAGAAAAATGGAAAATGGCTGAATATTTCAGATATCAATTTCTTAGAAACCCTGCATTGGAATTGGTTGAAACAACTTGGGTATGTTACTATCACCCATATGCATCTCCCCATGAAACAAGTTTTGAAACGGATGCACAGATATGGAGAAAATGCAAAAATGGCTGATGGTGATGAAGGCTGATTTCTTGGAAACTGTGCACCGGAATTGGCTGAAACTGCTCAGGCATGTTACCATCACCCCTGTATGATTCCCTGTAAAACGGTTTTTCAAATGGATGCATGGTTTTCAAGTTAGGGCAAAAACAAATTCTGTTCTAGGTATTTTTGCTTCAAGGCATTCTGCAGTTTTGTTGCATGGTAAGAAAAATGAACTTGGGCTGTGATGTAGGTATGGAGATGATGGAGGAGGAGTTTGAAGATTGCAGGAGGACTTTTGAACCCTTGAGGAAGTTACCATGTTCGCCAAACTGCCTTTTTGAAATCCATTTCTAGCTTCCTACAATTTCTACAGGAACTTCCTATAGAAGCACAATGTAGAAGCACAATGAGGTGGAAAAATGATGGAGAAAGGTGAGGGATGGACACAGAGGTGCTTGCAGGCCTAACCAATAGATTCCAAGCTTTAGATTCCCTTCCAAAATCAAATCTGACTTGCCTGAAGGTTCTACAGGATGTTTCCTGTAAAAATGCCTGTAGCTTCCTGTAGAAAGCCCAGAACTTCCTCTGTCTTTGTTTTGAGCGATCCTCCTGACCTGCAATGTCCTTCTTGCAACCTGCAATTATTCAATGGAAATAAGGTTTACTTTTGCTTTTTCTCTTTTCTTCTTTCTTTTCTCTTTTTTTTTTTGAAAACAACTAGGGCGCCTCATGGAGGTTTTCACCCTAATTGCCTACCCTAGGCACCTCCAAGGGAGGTTTTCACCCAAGGATCTTATTTTTTTTCTTTTATCTTTTTTTCCAACCCATTGACCGCCTCATGGAGGTTTCAATCAATGAGCCAATTTAAGGCGCCTTCGAGGAGGTTTTCACCTTAGATTTTTCTTCTTATTTCCATTTTTTTTTCATTTTTTT
>APFE031331680.1:433504-456174 GCA_000404065.3 Pinus taeda | reverse complement strand
TAGATTCTGTTACTTTTTGTGCAAGTGACACTTGTTGCACTTGGTCTCGTAATTTTGATATATCATGTTGCATTTCTTTCTCTTCTTCATGAGTCATGCTAGAGCTTTCAGGTTGCTTACTAAGTGTTTGCATTTTCTTTCCTCGAGGCATCAATTACCTTTAATAATTCTTTACTATTCCCTTTGAATTCTTTCAAACTAATTTTTCAAACCAAGCTTATGCACAAATTTAAAAAAAACTACACACATTTTTTCACTTTGTAGGAGCTTGATATATCTTATGTATCTCTATAATTTTTGATCATCCAGTTCAGAAATTGTGGTCTGTAGTAGCCCTCTGCATCCTCTTTCCAATGCTACCAGTCTTATCCAAATTGGATTCTCCAAGGAAGAGTTATGCACAATCTCCCAAGGTGACATGATTATAGACCTTTCCAGAAGAGTGAACTTGTATGAAGTTCCACGTGTCACTGATTCGACTTTTGGCTCTAAAAAATATATACAAGAAACTACGCTCCGTCATCTTTCTATACCTTCTTACAAAATTTCAATCTGATGCTCAGAGAGAAATTTATGACGATTTTCCCCAAGTCACCTGTTTGGAATGTAATTCAGGAGTCTGCAAAAAGACCAACTTCCTTAGATCATATTTCCACAAATATAGCGCGAAAATCTCTAAAATTCGGACCCAAGGTTCAGTCTGATTTCCTCTCAAATGGTTTTTTTTTCTCTTCTGAAACATCGCAGAAAAAAAGTTATAGCGAAAATGCCACGATGGCCTATTTGGAGCAGCGAAACCCTAGAATCCAAAGTTCTGATACCAAATGTTATGAAACCAACTCTCAAAAAGATAGAAAGATAGTTGAACACCTTAGAATTCAGCCTCTTCGAGGGGGCAACCTCCTTTGCATTACACAAATGAACAATTCTTGGATGATTCAAATGACAAAAACTCCTTTCTATATATAGGAGTCTAAGGAGTCACAATATAACCCAGCCGACCTAATAATAATAATAATATAAAGCCACAAAAATAACAATAGAGAGATTCTATGGGGCACAGTAATAACAATATGGGGACAATATGGGGACAATAGGGGCACAACAATATTAATAAGGGATACAACTACAATAGTAATGGGGTAATCACTAGTATTATAGGGACTCAACATACATTTTGTCACATCAATTGCTGGTGGGGAAAGTATTCTAAATGGATAGTTATCTTGCAGGATTTTGATTTGGAATTCATCAAATCTAAATCAAAGAAATATTTTGTCTTTGTCGAGTTACTTTGCGATCTTCCCTCATCCTCCAATGATTTAACATCATTGGCATCAATCTTGGATGAGTCTCTGTTTTTTATCTTGTCAAGTGATCCATGGTATGGAAATATACTAATCTATCTCCATACCCAAGCTTTTCGGCCTAATACCTCTTACTCTGAACTACGACGTACTTGATACCAAGCCAAAGATTATCTAATCATTGGTGATACACTTTATTGTCATGGTGTCGATACGATCTTACGTAGGTGCCTTACTCATGAGGAGACCGAAAAATCTTTGAATGAGTGTCATTCAGGTGCTTGTGGGGGGCATTTATCTGGTTACGCAACTGCACAGAAAATTCTACATGTTGGTTACTTCAAGCCAACCATATTCAAAGATTGTATTCTTGTTATCAGAAGTTGCCATTCTTGCCATATATTTGACTGTAAAACCAAATTACCACCTACACCATTGCATCTAGTCGTTGCTATTGGCCCATTCACAAAATGGGGCATTGACTTTATGCCATGTAACCCCACCTCGGCCAGGGGGCATGGGTATATTATAGTCATCGTTGACTATTTTACCAAATGGGCCGAGGCAACGCCAACATTGAACAATGATGGCAAAACGGCTGCTCTTTTTTTTTTCAACCATGTGGTTGCCAGTTTTGGTGTACCACAAGCCATAGTTACAAATCATGGGTCGCATTTTCGCAATCACATGATGGTCGAATTAACTGCCAAATTAGGACTATCACATAATAGTTTTACTCCATGCTACCCGCAAGATAATGGACAAGTTGAGGATATCAACAAAGTCCTTAAGCACATGTTGCAAAGAATGATTGGAGTTTATAAAAATAATTGGCATTTAATCTTGTACTCGACTTTGTGGGCATATCGAACCTCGGTGAGAAACGCGATCAGATTTATGCCTTTTCAATTGGTGTATGGTTTGGAAGCAGTCTTACCAATCCAATGTGAAATCTCGTCTCTCAAACTCGTGATTGACCTGCTACCTGATACTTCTGAAGAAGAAGCGCATTGCTTGGATTTAATCCATATGAATGAAACCCGTCACGATGCCACAGTGGCTAACAAGGCACATAAAAACACATCAAGGCGCAATATGATAAAAATGTTAGCCTCGTGTCTTGTCAGAAGGTGACTTGGTCTTGCTTTACGATCAGGATTCTGATAAACTTGGAGTAAGAAAATTTGAACTGCTATGGATGGGCCCTTATATTGTTAAATGTGTGTTGATGAAAGGTTCCTACGAGTTAGTGGACTATGATGGGATTTCATTGTCACAGCCCCGAAATGGGTTGTACCTTAACTGTTACTACGCTTAGTTGAGTGTAGTAAAACTCACTGTATATATGCTTTGATTGCATTTGTGTGTGTGTTTCTTTTAGAGTTTTCATTTGGTTAGGTAATCCACTTCGCATTTGTTGCAGATGTCGAACTTTTCAGAACCATTTGTTCGTTATGTCGATGGAGCTATTCGTAGTACGCAGAATTTATCTTCTACAACATGGGCCATTTTCGCTCCAAGCGACAAGTTAGTGAGTTTTAGAGAGATATTCATTGGATGATCAACCAACAACATCGTTGAGTATAGTGCGTTGATTGAACTCCTCTCTGATGCCATTTCACTTGGCATACACCGAATCATCATTAGGCTAGACTCACAATTTGTCATACTACAGCTTACTAGCGTCTATACTGTCCGAAACCCACCAATTCATCGTATTTTTCTTAGAGTTCATATTTTGGAAAGGTATTTTGAGTTTATTCAATATCAGCATATTTCCATAAATCTAAACACATTAATTGATTCTCTAGCAAACTATGTGTTAAATAGACATTTGCGACATGTGTAAAGTAAACATTTTCAATTCACATCATCATTTGAATTGGATTGCATCACTTAACCATAATAAAACTCTGAAAGTAAAATAGATAGTTGTATATAATTTTGTACAAACAGTTTGTTTCCAAGACAAAAATTGATCATCTGACCAAAAACTCAAAAATGTATGCAGAAAATATCCAAGTAGACTAGTGTTGCTCATGATAACAGGTCACAGCTTGTGCTATCATGCATAAGAGTCTCATCCAATGACGCGGCATGCCAATGGTGTGGTGCTACAATCGCATAGGTAACTCCTCGATTTGAACATCTGGAATACCCAGAGTCAAACCCTCTATGTGATTTGTAGCTCGGCCAGTGTCTCTGCTAAATCCAAGTCTTGGAGAACTTCTCTCCCAATAGCTCTCTGTACTGACACACCTGCCTCTTGTTGATGTCCCACGGGTCAAACAGGTCCAACATATTCATACATATAAAAAAAAAAAAATTAGTCTTGGTGATATAAAAAAAAAAAAAAACACACACACACACACAAAAAAGTAGAAAGTTTAAAAACAAAAACACTTTGGTCAAACAATTTACCAATAACAGTCTACTACGCTCCAACTGGTAACATCAGATCTAGATCACCACGGAAATCCATTCCTGAATATGGATATTCCATGAAGGCCATGTCCTATCGGTCAAACCACTCAAAGAAAGCAAGGGTAAACGAGATCAATGACTAGCCAGCATTCCTAGCCATAAAATCTACCCACCTCTGCATCTGTGGGTCTCTAGGTCCAACTACTCCCAGTGAGATGTGTTGGGGTTGCATGAGTGGAATTCTCTCCAAGGAAAAAGAAATCAAGATAGACCCATAGCCAAAAAAAATTGTCTTTCCATTCTTTACCTTGGTCAGTTGTTCTTTCATGGATGAAAGAATTGCCTCGCACCAATTAAATACCTTTGGCTCCAAACATTCTAAAGCATATTGCGTATATAACCTGTTTTCCAAGTGTAAAGTTGCGCTACCAGCCAGTTTGACGAGGGTGAAAAGGATTGTTCTCAATGGTAAATCACTAACATCCCTAATGTTGATCTTTCCATCTCTGCTAGGTTGAGCTCCTTCCTAGCATAACTGTCGTATATAATCTCTCACTGATTCACCTCCCCTGGTAAATCCTGATAATGAGATGGTGGCACCCCGCCTCGACAGTCCAGTCAGAAAGTAAATATCATCGATGGTAACAGGGATCATTTTTCCCCTAATATGAAAAAAACCCGATCGGTAGGATCCCAAGAACGAACAAGGTACTTAAAAGCTCAATTTGTCGCCACATGTTGGATAATCGAAAATACTTCAGTAACCCACAATTCCTTAGGGCATCAACTGTTCCCTGATTATTTAGGGAAATCATGTTTTGTTATTCATGCTCTCATTCTCTCCAAATAATCACCATTTTGATCCGATGAATGTCTGAAATACAACTATTAGACAAATTAGGATCCATTTTTTGCAAAAAAAAAAAGTGGAAATTTTGGGAGAAAACAGCTGCCAAATTTTGGTTTTTGCACCCATCGCACCCCTCCCTTAGAGATAGCGCGCTACAACGCATACATCCTTCTAGGTGTATGCAATGCAGTGCACATTTCAATATTGAAAGGATGCGCTGATCCAGAGTGCGAAAAAATGAAACCCTAGGGGCCTCAAAAACCAAAATTTTTTGCTTAAAACTAAAAATAAATGGAATAAAATGGAAAAGCACTGGGATAGCTCCTACCCGGTTTGGACGGCACGAGAAACGGTCCATTGAATCCTCCGCAAGTAGATAGTGAACTTTGAGGTAGAAAACTACTCCAGAGCACAAAAGTCAAAGGGTAAAAGTGAAATGGTAAAAATGAATGATAAAACTTGTTTTTATGTTTATTTATTGCACATTAATTGAGTAAACATTGGTTTTTATTCATTTTATCCATTTGAACAAGTACTCCTAATCTATTTTGATGAAGTTTTAAGCAGGTTTAACAGCTGAAAAGTAGAATTTGACATGCTCAAGTGTAAATTGAACATCTTTGACCACAAAGCAAACTTTTGTCTCTTTTTAGAGCTTTGTTAAAAACAAAAAAGGAACCCCCATGGAGTCCTCTTTAAACTTTTTTCAAACTCTCTAAAAATGAAAAGATTGTCGAGCGCTTGTCTATTCCAGCTCGTTAAAGGATTGGAAACGACATCTCTCTTGTATTATTTTACGCTTTTTCTGACTTGAGAGATTATTTTACGAAAAAGAACTTGTGGAGTTTCATTTTCATCCATTTTAAAACTCTCTAAACTTGAAAAGGACCAAGTTGTATTTGTCGTTAAACTCGTTAAAAACATCAAATAGCGACAAACTTGTCCATCAAGACAAGACCGAGTTTCACCTTCACTAGACTCATTAAAGCATCAAATAGCAATGGATTCGCCCGAAGGGTGAAATTATACAACAAGCATATGTTATCCTCCTCAAGCTTGATAAAAAATAAAGAGGTACTGGTCAGCAATGACTGGGAAAAATGGAAAAAGCCGAGAAAACTTTATGGTAGAAAGTCGCTCTTGAACATGACACTTTCACTTCACCTCCGTGACTATTTGGGTTGGGTTATCTGTTTGATCACACCGTTGGTCTATCATACCATCCATTACTTGGTTTTGGATCAATGTTGCCAATCCATTCAATGTCGTTGATATGTTCAAGAGAAGTCATTCAATTCAAACTTCATCCTTTTCAATATCGTAAACCTTCATTTTCATGACCGCCATTCCTGAACCTTTATTTCGTCGTCATTCGATTTTTCATCTCCAAAATCATATACCTCGTTTCATGTTGTAGATGTGGGATACATCAAGGCCTTCCTGCGATGAGTCACTTCTATCAGCACATCATCCAAGAAGTTGACTCATAAACTTTCCTTCAGTACCTTGAAGCTTGCATACATCAATGACAAGTTTCTCGCTTCTGGCGATAGGTTGACATCAATGGCCTTCAACCGAAAGACTTTGTATGGTGTTCGACATCAAATCATTTATTCACACCATGTGAAATGTACTATAGTACCTTGAGGGTCGTTATCATTATTGGTGATTCATCTCGCGTCTATTAATGGCTTACATCATTGGTTGGTAATCAGACTATGTCTTTCCATGTTCGACTTCAGAACATCTATTCACATGGTTAGACTTATACTTGAGAAGAAGATTGAACGAGATTGAAGACCCCGGATCTAGTTCCATCCATCTGGGCTGAGATATTTTCAGGAGTACTAAATCAAATGTATAATGGCCTTACATTCATGGTCAACCATTCATGGGTCTATATCTATAGACAACCATATTTGTACATGTAATGAAAGTTTATAAGCTGAGCATGTGTATGCCTTCCCTCAGCTAGTTCATGAGAAAAACCAAATTATCATGATATATGTATTGTAATTGATGCAAGCCGCCTTCCGTTTCGAAACCTCCTCTCCTAGTGATAAAGCATTTCACTCGACATATATATTTTTTTGACTTACAGATCCATTTGGGCACATCAAACCCAACTTATAGATCGATACTATTGGGGCCCATCAACCTCTAGTGCAGTTGTTACATGCCCTAAAGAAGTTGAACATCAGAATGCCTCACTTCCCAAGAAGTTCCATCACTAAAAACATCCAAAAACTACCTCTAAGAAGATCAGCGTAGGTAGGCCTTCATTAGGGTGTGCTGCAATACAAACCATACACTGTCAAGGTGCTATGCAGCGCACTTGGTCCCTCTTTGGCCTGCGCTGGGCGAATTTGAGAAAATTTTCGTGAGGGTCTGAAGATTCCTTATCCATTGGAAGCCTATAGAAGTTTCTCAATGCCACCTATTCCTTTGAGTTCGCATTTGGATGAGGAAGGGAGTTAAGGAACATCAATCCCCTATCCCTTCTTCCATGGAACTGATTTCTAAATTTAGAAAGCCATTCATTATCACCATTGATGGCATAACCTCCTACATTCACCTATAAAAAGATCACGCATCTAAGAGATCAGGGAGGCTGATGATTGTAGAAAGATGTTGTTGGTATTATTTTGAGTTGATTGCAAGTATTGTATTAGTGTTGAAGTGTCTTTCTTCTAATGAGGTGAAGAGGATGGGATTGAATTGGAAGAGTGCCACTGGATCGAGCACATAAGGGTTGTAATTCTTCCTCTTATCAATAAAGTCTTCAAAAAAAATTCCTTATGCTTGTGTTATATGTTGATGCTTTCATATGTATATCATGTTTTCGATTCCATGTTATTTATAAGCAATAGATCATTATCATTTTCCTTGATGGGTTTTTGTCTCTGTGCTTGTGCAGGTACTTTTCAAGCGACTTAACTATGGAAAGGTGCAGCAAGATCGGTAAAGGAAGACAAAGAGCTAGCGAAAACTACAAGTAGGTTTCTCTTCTTTCTTGTTTTATCTATTGATTATAGAAAAGGTAGAGATTACTTTGTCTGTTGTTTCTAGACCTGCTACTAAGTCTAGAGGGTTAGGCGTTTGTCCAAGAACACTAAATTTTCCCAAAACACCACCTGTGTATACTTGATTCAAAAGTCTTGAGTTCCCTTCAAGTACTTTAGAACTCTTTTTGGAGCAGACCAATGTCCCTCACAAGGCTTTTGCATAAACCTAGAGAGGTTTCCAACAACAAACGAAATGTCTGGTCTGGTAGTAGTTAGGTAGTTGATACTTCCTACAAGGTGTCTATACTTTGTTGCATCCTCAAATTATTTTCCTTCAATGGATGTGAGCTTTAAGTTTTGTTCCACTAGAGTAGTCAGAGTATTGCATTTAGTCATACCAATCCTATTCAACAGATCTCCAATGTATTTTTGAGAAAGGAATATGGACTTCGGATGTTGAGTTACTTCAATACCAAGATAGTAATGAACATAGCCCAAATCAGTCATTTCAAAACCTTTCCTCAATTCCTTATTTATGGATGCAATGTAGCTCTCATTGTTCCCTGTCATCAAAATATCATCTACATATACCACAAGATATACAACTGTGTTTCCAACCTTCTTGACAAACAAAGTTTCATCCTCGAGATCATAATGTTTGAAATTGAGTTTGAGAAGATGCTCAGTTAGTTTTTCATACCAGGCTCGCGGTGCTTGTTTGAGGCCATACAAGGATTTCATAAGTTTGCATACTTTATGTTCATGTCCTTTTACAACAAATCCTTCTGGCTGGGACATAAAAACATTCTCTTTTAGATCTCCATTCAAGAAAGCAGTTTTTACATCCATTTTATGGACTTTCCAATCGTTCTGAGCTGCCAGGGAAAAGAGTGTCCGGATGGTAGCCCATTTTGTTGTGGGGGCAAAAGTCTCCTCATAATTGACCCCTTCCTTCTATGCAAAACTTTTTTCCACAAGCCTGGATTTGTGCTTGTCAAGTGAGCCATCAGCTTTATACTTGTTCTTGTAGACCCACTTGCAAGCAATTGGTTCGGTTCCCAATGGAGGATCAACCAGCTTCCAAGTGCCATTCTTTATCAAGGCATCATACTCCTTTTGCATTGCTTCTTGCCATTCATCATGAGAAGCAGCTTCTTTGAAGGAATTTGGTTCAAAATCTGTAGACAAATTCAATTCAAAATCATAAGAAACATCCATATCAACAGGTGAATCAGAGTCATCTACATCACCTCCATTTTGCTAGGTTGAATTTCTAGTTCCTTTCTTTTGAACCTCATCAGGATGAACACTTTCAAGTGTCTTTGTTAGCCACTTTGGGGGACCTTTCTGAGATGGTCCAGGCTGCTCTGTTGATTGAGTTGGGACTAGATCAAGATTGAGTCTCCCAATTCTATCAATCACATCACTCAAAGTATCATCCGTTGTTGGAGTTTCATGCGGGGGAGAGAGTGCTTCAGAAGAAGATTCCACAGGATGATCTAGTATAGGGATCCCCCTTCAAGATATGGAATCTAATTATCAAATTCTTGAAATGATTTTGCATTTTAATCTATCCAATCGATCAAGTTCCCGCTCAACAACATTGTCAGTTTTGGATGATTCAAGAAAGATTACATCTCTGGATACAACAAAATTTTTATTGACTTCATCACAGAGATGGTATGCTTTAAAGGTGTTTGAATACCCCAGGAAGATACACTTACGACTTCTTGCACCAAGTTTGTTTCTATGTACCTTTGGTATCAGAGCATAACATGTGGAACCGAAGACCCTGAGATGCTTTACCAAAGGAATGTGCCCATACCACATTTCATAAGGAGTCTTGTTTTTAATAGCATTAGATAGACATCTATTCTTTACATATATAGCACATAGAACCGCATCAACCCAAAATATCATTTTTACATTTTTGAAAAACATCATGGAGCGCACCATATTTAAGATTGTCCTATTCATTCTTTCAACTACTCCATTCTGCTGGGGATTATAAGGCACAGTTGTTTGATGTTTAATCCCATGTTGGCGAAGATAGTTTTCAAATTCATTTGAAGTGTATTCTTTTCCATTAGCAGTGCGAATAGAGCCAATATGAGATTGTGCATCATTTTCAATCCATGCATGAAAGTTCTTGAATGTTTGAAAAGCATCAGATTTGTTTTTCAATAAATAAACCCAACACATTATGGTGTAGTCATCAATAAATGTCAACATATATTTATTTCCATTTGCAGAAGGAACAAGAATTGGACCACATAAATCTGAATGAATGAGTTCAAGTTTTCTATGTGCTCCAGAATGTAAATCATGAAAAGACTGTTTGTTATGCTTTCCTAGAATGCAAGCATCACATTGCTTAAGTTTCCTAGGAATTGTAGGCAAACTAGTAACACCATTTCTCTTCAACAAGCGGAAGTTGTCATAGTTCAAGTGTCCAAATCTAGCATGCCATAATAAACTTGATGGAAATGTACCTTATTCATAATGAGAATTGTATGAGAAATTTTGTGCATGAGCAGAGGTACCCTGCAGCTTGAGAAGCCTTTATTCTTCTAACCCCATCATGACAAGTGAGTGATCTGATGCCTTTCTCACCTCAAGCTTGCCATCAAACATATGAATGGAGTGTCCTTGCTGGCGGATGTGGACCAAGGATAGCGAGTTTCTCCTCAGCTGTGGGAGATATAAAACATGATGCATAAGAAAGTCTGGAAGACCATGCAATTTAAGCCTGATTGTACCAAGCCCTGATGACTTGAGTTTTGATTTGTCTGCAAAGTATATTGCACCATCAACATTGTCAGTAAATTCTTCAAAAAAATATCTTCTAAAAGTCATGTGGCAAGTTGCTCCTGAATCAAGCAACCAATCATTTTTCCAAGAAGCAAGTGAAACATTAAATAAGTCTTCATTTCCTTCAATATTACAATGTGCCACAACATAGTGAGCATATTCAGGTGATATACCTTTCTCTTTGTCATTAATTTTACCTATGGGTCGATTTCTTTCATGCTCAATTCTGTCCCAAGGCAACTTGCATGTGGATGCATCATGTGATCCATCTCTTTTGCAGTGTATGCATTGTAAATCTGACTTTTCTCCTTGAGAGTGTCTACCCCCCCTACCTCTGAAATTTCTTCCTCTTCCTCTTCGACCACCTCTTCCTCTGGAAGAATCTTGAGCAAGATTATTCTCTCTATGTGCAAGGCACGCAGCCTCTTCAGAAGACTAAGGAGTTGTCTTCTTCCCAAAAGCTTTCTCTCTTTCAACAAATTTTTTCACAAGGGAGTCAAAGGTAATATCTTTGAGGTTTCCATTTGCTTGCAATGACTCAAGATAATTTGAATAACTGGGATAAAGTGCCTTGAGAAAAGCTATCAAAGGAATGTCCAGGTCAACATTTGTGACTTTGATATCATGCATAATAGATTTTACTTATGATGCAAGAGCAAGAAGATCATTATTTTGTAATTCAAGGGTGAACAATTTAATCATGAGTTGAACAACTTCAAGTGCAAAGTGTGAGTCATAGAGTTCCTTCAGTTTTTGTAAGGCTTCGAAAGCATTTGAAAATGGCGAATTATGGCAACTCACCTCTTCATTTATTGATGTTGCAATCAATGCATAAGCCTTGCTGTTCTTATTTTCCCAAATGGTGAATTCCTTGTCTGAGGTACATTGTTCTAGCGCTTTATCTCCGTTTTCAACACACACACCTTTCCACAACTCATTAACAATGAGAGTGTGTTTCATTTTTCGAGACCACTCAAGATAGTTCTCCTTCCCATTGAGAACCACTACCACAACAAATATCAATGAGTGCATTTTAAAAATATGTATTGTGTAAAAAAAATCTTTATTCTGCTGGTAAAAAAAATGACGCGGGAGGTTGACGAAAATAAGGTGTTAGTCTGTAATTCGACTACTGTTTAACTTTGTAACCAATCAATTGCGCTTAAATCGGGTTCTATACATGGATTTCCCCCTGAGGGTCCCGCTTATCTGACCAATCACTGTTGATCCCTCCTTGACTTCTCCTTTTATCAAGCACTTCAATCCACGTCGTTGATCTCACTTCTCCAAATCCAACGGATATCACATCGTCCACTCACCAACTAACCCAGACAATCTCCACCGTCGATGTGACCCATCCAATCGAACAGTTGTCGCACAATCTCGCTTGAAATCTTGCACGACCAATATCAGGTCAAGAGCGCACGAGAAAAGTGGTTTTTTCGTGCTACGTGTCACCCACTAAGGTTAATCAGATGAATTTTAGGAATATTGTTTACAGCCTGTAGGCGAGATACCGCTTCTCACTTATCAATACCACCCACATGATTAATTCATACTTTTAATAAAGACGCTTCAGGAAAGGTTTAACGTTGAAACTCAGTATTAACTCTTAACACTAATTGACTGTGATTTATAAATAAGATGTATGAACAAATAAAAATACCGGATTAGCGTCTAGAACGTCAATACACAGTCAAGAGAATTTCATTCATCACACCCGTGTTTAACACTATGAAACCAAGAGAGTTATGAAACCATGAGAGGTATATCGGTAGGCAGCATGCATGCAAGTGTGGAGGTGATACCTCAACTGAGCTTGTGGAGCAGTTGCCTCACATAACTAGCCGAACGTCTGCAGCAGTTGCCAGAGAGGGGAAAACCTGTAGAACGGTTAGCAAATTCATGAGAGAGGCACATTTGTCGAGTGGTTGCAAGAGGTCAGTTCTGTAAAATAAGCAGAACATAGGCTGAAGGGAGTTACAAAGCAAGGAGGGAAACCAAAAATGGCGTTGGCTCTGATAACATGTCAACCCAGGAGGTAACTCCTCAAATGTAATCGTATTATTCATTCAGGTTGTTCATTATTATATACAAGAGAGAGTGATTGTTCAGTTCATCTCCCAATGACTCTCCATTTTCTCTATTATTTATTTACACTAATTACAGTTGTTCACTCAATCCCTATGATTAGGTGTCAACAATCCATTTGGCACGTCGTCTTAAATTCCATATCCTACATTTGTGATGGACTATCTTAGAGAATAAGGTTTGGCTCTCCAGTTCAAGTTGGTATGGATCCATGGTCTGAATGTGGTAATGTGTGTAGGCTCCCTTCTAATCTCATATATTTCTTATCTAATGTTGGTATATCATATCTTGATCAAATAGCAGATCTAGAGAACTCTAACATATTTTCACAAGCATGGAAATTTGCTTTACATCTAGGCATTCCTGACAATTGGCATCTAGATTGGCTCAACTACATTAATTCTCTTGTTGAATCATATGTTAGGATAATTAATGGTGAGGATGAACTCATTTGGGTACATGCTAAGCATGGTAACTATGCACGTAAGGATGGTTATACAATCATATATGATGCACACAAGCCCCCAGTTATGGACTGGTGGTGGAGTGTTTTGTGGAAGCTGAAGGCCCCACCACGATCTAGACTATTCATGTGGATTGTTCTCCGCTACGAAGCACCTACGGGATAAAACTTAAAGAAGCACTCATTCCATGGCCCTACCTGGTGCGTTCTTTGCCAATAGGATACTAAGACTATTGACCACCTTTTCCTTCATTGCCCCTCCATTTTAGCTTTTTGGTCACAGATTCTCAACTCTCTCTCTCTCTATCACCCCTCGAAGGCAAGGGTACTCCATCCTTGAGGCCTAGCAATTGTGGTGGACCTATGCCCATCCTCCTAGGAACCTTCCCCTTTTGGTTTGTTGGTTTATCTGGCTCCTCCAAAACAAATCCATATTCAAAGGTATTGAACCTCACTGGACTCAGGCTTCTGCTCATGTTTTATCCCTATACTCCAGCATCCCCGATGATGAACAACCTGCGCCCCAACAAACCATCATTCCTGAAGCCATTAACAGGAACCTACCATGGACCTATTTTGATGGATCTGCCCAACAAAATGGATGTGGGGGAAGTGCCCTCCCACATCTATCAAATAATCATTATTTCAAAATTCAGATGGGATTGGGCGTCGGAACTAACAATTTTGCGAAACTGATCATTGTCACACATCTTTTTCATTTTGCATTAGAAAAAGAGTGTAGGCATATACAAATATTTGAGAACTCTAAGATCATTATAAATTGGTTCAACAACACATCTATTTTTCATGTGCACGCACTCAGGGATATACTGGATGATGCATTACTTTTGAAATCACACTTTAACTCCATATGTTGTCATCACATCTACAGGGAGCGCAATCAATTTTCCTACCAGTTATCTAAGGAGGTCGCGATCCAGCCTAGGGGCATATGGTTGATACATGAGCAGAGGGGATCATAATTCTATCAGTACTACCACCACCCATATAATGATCAGAGGATACAAGGGGCCAATAGGCCTTGATTTCATAGGTCAATTTTTTGCATCCAGTACAGTTTTACGTATATATCTATTTTTGACTTGTAATTATGTAATTATCACTAGATCACCCCATGGGGTTTCTTGTACAAGAACATCTTAAGGTGGAACACCACAACTTACAACATATGCTTCTTTAAGCATCTACAATATGTAATTTTCAACATATTAATGGAAATTACAATATTTCCTTGGGAAAAATATATTAAAAAACCCAAGGGAACGATATTATAAACCCAAGGGAGTGATGAACCGAAGAGATTAATACTAAAATCCCAAGGGATCATAAACCCAAGGGAATAAAACCAAAGGAATTAATATTATAAATCCAAGGTATATAAACCTTAAGATAAATATTATAAACTCTGAAATAAACATAGTTGACCATGGTTTACCATGGTTGATTTTCATATTGACATAATATTTGAATCAATGCGACATTAGACCATCGTTGTCCATGGTTGTCACATTATGACATAGATTGTCTCAATATGGAAATCAACCAGGGTCAGCTAGGGTTCAATGTTACATTTTAACACAGATTGTCCAATATGAAAATCAATTATGGCCAAACATGTATTGTGACAACCATGGTTAACCATGGTTAACAATGATCCAACATCACGTTGTTACAAAGATTGTGTCAATATGAAAATCAACTATGGTCAACCATGTTTCACTTACAATTTATATACCATGGGTTTATAACATTAATTCCTTGGGTTTAATATTATTTCCTCGGGTTTATAATCCCTTGGATTTATAATATTGATTGCTTGGGTTTTTTAATCTTAGGGTTCATATTCCTAGGGTATAATATTATTCATAGGGTTTATACTATTAATCTTAGGGATTCAATATAAATCCCTTGGGTTTATAATCATGGTCAACCATGGTCCAATGTCACATTGCGACAAATATTGTCTGAGTATGAAAATGAGTCATGGACGTCCATTGTCAACCATTGTCAACCATGGTCAATCATGGTCAACCATGGTCCAATGTCACATTGTGACAGATTCTGCCAAATGAAAATCAACCATGGTCAATCATGGTCAACGATGTTTATTTTCGGGTTTATAATATTTATATTGGGGTTTATATATCTTGAGTTTAGAATATTAATCCCTTGGGTTTATAATCCTTTGCAGTTTTAGTATTGATCCCTTGGGTTTATTATTCCATTTGGTTTATAATATTAATCCCTTGAGTTTATTGTCAACCATGGTCCAACGTTGCATTGTGAGAAAGAGTCTCTCAATATGAAAATCAATCATGGTCAACCATTGTCATATTGTGACCAAGATTGTCTCGTGGTTGAATGTCACATTGTGACAACCATGGTCCAACATCGCATTGTTACAAAGATTGTGTCAATATAAAAATCAACCATGGTCAACCATGTTTATTTTAGGTTTTATAATATTTATATTATGGTTTATATACTTTAGGTTTATAATATCAATCCCTAGGGTATAATATTATTCTCATGGATTTATTGATTATTAATTTAATATCTAATAATTTATTAATTATTAATTTATTAAAAATAAAAAATTAGTAATAATTATCAATTACTAGATATTAAATTAAAATTCAATAAACATAATATTAAACCTAGGGGATTAATATTATAAACCCAATATTCCCTGATGCAGGTGCACATCACAGTTAATAGGTTGGCGGCAGAACAGGATGATAAGTGGTCTTGCCACATGGCCCTCCGTAATCTTGCACACCAATCCATAAAATGTATTAACATTGGCCATAAATGGCAATTAAGTCGGCACTGTCTTCAAACTGCCTACATCTACCCACCTCAGCTTGGCTCAATGGTGACTTCTGGTAATATTAACTCCACCACCCGAGTCTCTAATCCCTTGCCTCTGCAATGCCAATGTCCTTTGGCAGCAGCGGAACCAAGCTCTCGCACTGCTACAAGCAGGCGCTGCAGCGTCCTTTGCTGCATTAATCTTGGCCTTGGCACTCATTTTACTCAAAGCTTGGTCTGCAATTTCATCTTCCACCCCGCGTTTGCAGCTAATCCTTCCTCTGAGCTGACCTCTAAACATGTTGCACCCTCTCATCACTATGAGCCGTCTCCCTGCAGACATCCTCCTACCCGTGGTGTTAATATGCCCAGAACTCGCCATAAAATGCGTAGTCGAAGAGGGGGCAGCAGAGGCAGATTGTCCCGCTCTCCTCTGTCTTCGGCCTCTGACACCTCCTCCCCTTCGGCTCAACTGACATCAGACCGTTACCCAAATACTCGCAGCGACAAAGGCCACGCAAGACCTCTCTGCCTCCAACCAACGCATTCTGACTTGCCACCCAGTGAAATTCCCTCAAGTCCACAGCCGCCCCGCTGCTCAACTCAATTCATCTACCATTGTTTCCTGAACCAGCCCATCATCACCGCCACCATCTCCATTACCTTCCACGAGGAGAAGCCAGCCACAAAAGGTGGACGCCATACCAGCGTTAAGCTAGCCAAGGTCGAGGGGAGCGCACATTGTGTAAGGGTGAAGCAAGACACTCCTTCGGACAAGCAAACTGAGGAGGAGAAGGACCATGACCATCAAGCAAAAGACGACATGGATCCTTACAAATGTTTTGTCGTGGAGGAACACCCAGGGCAATGGGAAGATGACACGGGAGCAACGCAGCAGGCAGAAGACAACATGGATGAATACAGATGTTTCGTTATAGGGGAACACACGTCGCCACTGCATAACACCTGACTTGCCAGCATGAAATTTAACTGACCACACAACTTGCCACGTGTCTTCGAGTCTCAGGTTCTAGGAATTATGATATCTGGTTTTTTGGGGGATTTTAGGAAAACTTCTTGTCATATGGTTACTTTGATGACTTTTTTTTTTTTGAAAAATTGGTTAAATACTATGCATAATTGTTGGTTTCTCCTATGTGGGCAGCAAGATAACACCTACAATTTTATTTTTGTACTGGACTAGTTTACCATTATGGGCAGTCCAGACCTTGTTTTGTTGGTTTCTGCCCTAAACCATGGCACAGACATGCAAAGCCCAAAGCCTTAGTGTACCATTATGTTTCAGTAATAGAATTTAGCATAATTTAGAAAATATATATATATATAAACCCAAGGTATATAAACACTAAGATAAATATTATAAAACCTAAAATAAGCATGGTTTACCATGGTTGATTTTTATATTGATACAATCTTTGTAACAATGCGAGTCCAACGCCACATTATTACAAAGATTGTGTCAATATAAAAATGAACCATGTTTATTTTGTTTTTATAATATTTATCTTAGGGTTTATATAAGCTTATATTTATATATTAATCCCTCCTGTTTAATATTATTCCCATAGATTTATGATTATTAATTTAATATCTAAGTCATTTATAATTATTACTAATTTTTTATTATTAAATTAATAATTTTCAATTATAAATATTTTTAATTATTAATTATTAATAAAAAAATAATAAAAAATAATAACAATATTATTAATAATAATAATATATAAATTATTATTTTAATGGTTAAAATATTAATAATAATAATTAGAAACTATTAATAATTAAATAAATAATAAATTATTAATAAATAATTTTGTAAAAATTATTACCAAAATTAATAACTAATAATAATATTAATTATTAATAATTAATAATTAAAGATCTGAAACTATTAATAAATTAATAATAAACATAAATTTGTAATAATTATTACTAATTATAATTATTAAATATTAATGAGTATTAATATTAACCATTTAATAAATAGTAATAAAATTATTAAAGTTTATATTTATAAATAAATAATAATAAATATGGTTAATATATTTTTATCAACCACATTTATTAATGTGGTTGTGCTAGTGCTATGGTTGAAAAATGATTGAATTTTAAACCTTAAAAAGGGATTGATGATGCATCACCACTTTTCCATTTCAAATTGTTTTCCATGTATTCCATAAGCATGATATTTGGTCTTTGATGTTATGATTGAAAAATGTTTGAATTTTAACCTTGAAGAAAAAATAAAAAATAAATATATATATATATATAATATATATATATATATATAATATATTATTCATCATTTTGCATTTCAGCATAGTTTTTCATTTCTTTCATAATCATGATATTTAGTTTTTAATTTATCATTGAAAAATGTTGGAATTTTAACCAAAAAGGAAAAAATGGTGAAACAACATCACCACGTTTCAAAATTAGCATGAAAATAATGATTTGATGCAACATCAAAAAACGAAAACTCGATAAATTTATTATTAAATTGATAACATTATTTAACTTCCAGTATCTTCCTAATAGCCTCATTTAGATTGCAGCCTATTTTACTAATAAAATACATTACCACATAATAAGAATAAGAATTCCATCTACCATACACAAAACTTGATAAAATAATAAGTGCATTATTATGTCATTAAAAAAAACATGAAATTTCATCCACCAAATGTTTAAACCAACGACTACAAAATAAAGTTTAAAATTTTAAATTTCAATAAAACACTATAGAAACTTCCTTTTCTTTTGTTCTATGATAAACAACTAATAACATAATTCTAACTTCCAGTATCTTCCTAATAGCCTCATGTAGATTGCAGCCTATTTTACTAATAAAATACATTACCACATAATAAGAATAAGAATTTCATCTACCATATAATTATTAAATAAAAAATCAAAAACAAAACTTGATAAAGTAATAAGTGGATTATTATGTCATTATAAAAAAAACATGAAATTTCATCTACCAAATGTTTAAACCATCAACTACAAAATAAAGTTTAAAATTTTTAATTTCAATAAAATAATACAAAAACTTTATTTTCTTTTGTTTTATGATAAACAGTTAATAACATTATTCTAACTTCCAGTATCTTCCTAATAGCCTCATTTAGATTGCAGCTTATTTTACTAATAAAATACATTACCACATAATAAGAATTAGAATTCCATCTACCATATAATTATTGAAAAAATCACTTAATAAAATAATAAGTACATTATTATGTCATTAAAAAAACACATGAAATTTCATCTACAAATGTTTAAACCATCAAAAAAACACATGAAATTTCATCTACAAATGTGTAAACCATCGACTACAAAATAAGGTTTAAAATTTTAAATGTCAATAAAACACGGTAGAAACTTTCTTTTCTTTTGTTTTATAATAAACAGCTAGTTTTGTTTTATAATAAAGACTTGTTGATTTTGTATATCCATAAATATGAAATAAAAATATTTCTAAATTTTAAAACTATTTATCATAATTTTGAAGGAAAAAAATACTTTATAAAATTTTTTAAAATGAATAAATTAAAACTCTTAATTAAAATTTCAAAAATTATTTGTTATTACTTTATACACTACATCTATGGTTGGATAAACTTTGGTAACTATACGCTAAGTGTTGAATCAAAGTTTACAAAGCCTTTGGATGAGAGCATAGCAATGCATACAGTTCAACAAACAAAACATAATAGCCAATTTTGGATGAATGATTTAGTCCTAAAATCTAATCTTGGACTCCATTATAAAATTGAAATTAATAGAAATGATGCACACTATTGACAAGATTAATCCAACATCAAACTGGATCATCTAGATAAGGTAACGATATTGAAAGATAGAGGACCTTTATTAGAGAAACATTTGGAAACAAACTTGATAACACCCTGAAACACAGGAACATAATAGTGGGTGTTGCTGCAGAGCTTGGGTGTTTCCTAACTTATTTTATCATGTTTATTCATTTATGTCCCCATCCATCCATGGCATCTGCATAAAAATATTTATTATATAAATTTTCGAGCACTTACATTTTGAGGATTTTCATTTAACCACTAAATGAAGACATGCATATGGTTTACAACCTCAATGATGAATTACTTATGAACTGGAAAATCGTTGTGAAGTTTGAATGGATTATGTATATTATTTTTTTATTTATTTATTTTTTTTAATTCAGAACTATTACAAGTTTCGTGAGAGGGATTATTGGGTTCCCAAGTTGACTCTCCAAGACACCTCCTAATCTTTGCATAACCAAAAAAATAACATATACAAATACATTGCAAGATTGGCTACATATATTCTACTATATAATTATCAAGTTGACTTTCCAAGAGAGCAAGCTCAATCTTTGCATAACCAAAACATAACACACACACATTTATTTCAAGATTGGCACTATATATTCTACTATATAATTAGTATTTCAAGCTTATGTGGACTCCAAAATATTTGTGACCAGTGCCACTAAAATAATGATAAGACCAATCAGACGTATGTTACACGTGACTGATCCAAACTACAAATGCATCATATAAATTTTCAACCTTTTCATCTATATTTAGCAAACTTGCACTTTATTCGTGTTGATTAGCATATCATAATTTCAAACTTGTCGTGCTTTTGTACTTTAAACATTATGTCAATTCCAAACCAGGTTCCTGTAACTTCACCAGAAATGGAGATATTGCCCTAATCTTGACGTGTTGTTGCAACATACTACGAATGTCATGAGAACACAACAAAGAGATGCCTTCAAAATATCTAAAGATCACCTGAAGAAGTTTGAAAATGAGCAACATTGGCAGACTCCATTGCTGGATTACCCTTCGCCCTTGAAATGATGCTCCCCAACGATTCTATACAAACAATGAATTAGATCTTTCAAACATATGAAATGATCTGCAGAAATAAAATGGGTAAAGCAGACGGAATAGAAAAACAGCATTGGTAGCCCTGACAGCTGGCTCAAGCAATCATGAACCAAACATGAGATCTCTCCACTGAAGTCAGGGAGATCATGGATTCAACTCTCTTGATGCCCTCAAGAAGATGTGCTTGGAACTTAGGCACCAGCTGTTTACCATAGCTACCACCACTCAACGGCAATGAGGTCTCCAGGGATTTCTCATGCTTGGTTATAAGTTGGGAAGGGCGAGGGTGGCAGTAGAGGGCAAACGGGGAACAACATTGTTTCATTACTCTTGGCATTTGAAATGATGCTCCCAAATGATTCCACACAAATAATGTCTTAGCATTTTCAGACACAACAAATAATTTGCTGAAATAAATCGAGTAAAGCAGATGAATGGAAAAACAGCTAAGAGGTTTGATATGAAACAAAAACCATTTCAAAATGAAATCTGAAAGTGTAGGATGTCGTGTGTTAAATGACAAATAATCTTGCCTCTGGCAAATGCAAAACCGTGTCAAATGACCTTATAATTTAAAACCCGTCAAAACAAATGTTAGCTATGACCACCATATAATCCAGGCTCCATAAGCCCAACACGACTTGTGATCCTCAGACAATCTGCATGTTTGATGATGACTTCGGGCATCTTCACTAGCTAGATGGTGATGTCTGTCGATGGGCTATTAAAACATTAGCAGACAACTAGGTTTCTTCCCATCTTTTTATTTGTTCTTCTAAGTTTCGAATCTCATTATAGTATTTGCAAACACGAAATATAATCCTGCATCAACACAAAAATTGCAAATCAGCAACACGACTCTAAAAATTGTTATTTAGAATGAAGCAAACATCTTGTAAAAGAGTTAGCCCTAGTCTTACCTATATAAAAAAATATTATGCGCTCTCATTCTCATTTATGATTCATAACTCCTAGAATCAGAACAAAGAAAAAGTAAAGGTCTAAGAACTCCAACAAAATACTACATTTTAAATAGCTTGCGGTTTTGTTCAACCAAGGACTCTGAACTATTAGGCACTGGTGCTAGGTAGCATCCAGCATTAAAGATATACGAATGACAAAATATATATATATATATATATACACTTTCAAAGCACTATAGCCCCCATAGCATGATATTTTTTGCAAGAGAGTAGTTACATGCTCACAAATTAGATATTCAAATTTCCCTACCATATAGACTTTACAAGAAACCGACTCCAATGTTAAAGGGAACTTTGATATTACATCAGTATTTATAGAAGACTTATCTATACGTTCAGCATGCACATATTCCTGGTGAGAGCAATGAGAAAGGTCTACCTCTATATATAAGCTTTTAGACTTCAGCAAAGAACTACCTCCCCCATGGACAAGATGTTGAAGATATGGTTCAGTGACCCTAGAGAATTAGATGGACGTCACATCAAAAATTAATGCAAGATCCTTGTAGCCAAATAATCAATGAAGTTCATGAACACTTGAATGATTACAATATGTGATATGTCACTACCTAAGAAACCGGATTCGTCCAAACCCCCTCTCATGTCCTGAATCCCATGATGAATTCATACAACAGTTTGCATGTGCATTTTTGTTACAAGTTTGTGCATTTTTTCTTTATTTTTTACAGCATTCATGGTTCAATCAAGGGCAACATGAAAGGGGCAAAAGAAGGGAAAGAATGTCCCCATTGGTGATGTCTCTCCTATTCCAATTTCATCAGGGTCTGCAAGTGTTCCATCTATTGGAAGCAATGTTTTAAAACTCCGACTCTGACTCCGACTCGGCCGAGGATCGACTCTGACTCCGACTCCGATTCGGTATTGACTCAGCCGGCTCGATTTCAATGACTCGGTCGTTGTAAAAAATACATAAATATTTATTTTTTATAAAAACACATAATTTTAAAGATTTTCATTCATG
>APFE031331680.1:404024-432990 GCA_000404065.3 Pinus taeda | reverse complement strand
TTGGTGCTCTTGATTAAATACGAGTTCCATACCCTAATACATGACAAAATTCAATGGAAACATTGCAATCCCCCAATCCTAAAATCCTGAAAAACTGATAAAGTCTGCTGGATTTTGAATGAAATCTAAAATTCTACTTTCTCCATATGAAATCCAATGAGGCCGAAACCACTCTCAAACATCCTGAGTCATTTCATGGTAATGTTAAAAATTTAAGTAAAAGGATGAAAATGAAGATTAAGGAGAATGTCACTTTTACTTCAAGAATTTAACATTACCATGAAATTTGAATAGCATATAAATACTAGGAGAGGGGAATGGACCCCAAATAGCACTTATTAGAAAACACCTTGGAGTCCCCAACAATCAGCTAAATGTTAAAAAGTTAAAAAAAAATAGAAAAATCGTTGTTTTTTTGGGTGACTGGCCAGATTTAATGACTCGGCCGAGTAGATGTGGAAATGGCCAAGTTGACTGAGTCATGCCTGACTCGGTCGAGTCATGCAATAACTCGGCCAAGTCAGTCATGACTCGGCCTCCCGAACTGGTTTTTCTGCCGGGTCATAAAATTCTTCAATGACTCGGATCAACTCGGCCGTTTCAGATTCGATTCGGCCGAATTTTAAAACATGGAAGTGGCGCTGCAATAGTAACTTCAAATGTTGAGAGCAGAATGAATTTAGAAAGACAACAGGCTCAAGAAAACAAATATCCCTTGTGGAAGTATGTCACAAGAAATCAAAGCCAAGCAACTGGGTGAAGGGAGGAGGTAATGTTGCTTGGAAATGCAACTATTGCAACAATCATTTCAAGAGCACTTGTTACCATGTGAAAGCTCATTTTTTGGTCTTACCAGGATGTGGAATCGCAGCATGTACACAAGTGTCTTTAGCTTAAGAGGAAAGAACTAGAAAAAGAGGTCAATGTTGGTGTGGCAAGGGTGGTTGCATCATCTAGAAAAAACAAGAATGATGATCCCCTTCCGTTCTTGAGGAAAAGCAGCAACAAATTTCCATTTGAGAGTTTTGGTGGGGGTGTGGGTCAAGTAGCAAAATGAAAGGCAGCGACACTTGGTCCAATGGACAAGATTTTTTAGAAAGAGAGATGGGAAGAGCTTCATCTCACAATTGCATTATTTTTCTATCAGAACTTCATATCCTTTAATGTTGCACATTCACCTTTATTTCTTGAGATGTGTCGAGCTCTAACTCAAGGGGCACCATTAGGATATGTGCCTCATGGGTCAGAGAAGCTTAGAACCACATTGTTGACTAAGGCAAAGAAAGAAGTGGACAAAATGCTTGAGCCTATTAAATCTGCATGGCAAACATCTAGGGTTAGTATTGTTTATGATGGATGGACAGAACCAACACACCACCCACTCATCAACTTCATGGTGTCTTCCTTGAATGGACCAGTTTTCTTGAAATCAGTGGATGCACTTGAACAATACAAGGATGCACAATATATTGGTGAGTTGTTCATTAAAGTTATTGAAGATGTAGGTGTTGATTTTTGTGTGCAAATCATTACAAACAATGCACCTATTTGTAAGGTTGTTGGCATGATTGTGGAAGCTAAATATCCACAAGTATTTTGGACACCCTACATTGTCCATTCCTTGAATTTACCACTTAAATCTATTGCTTCTGATGTGCCTTGGATTGGAAGTATTATTTGTTGAAAAGTGTAACTAGGTTCGGTCTTCATAATGACGTGTAATTATGATTTTATGTAATTGATGAAAAGAAGAAAAGTAAAAGTATTATTGTAATACTTGTCTCGTGGGTTTCATGAGCAAGGAATTTTATTTTTAGTGATGGCTCCCATTGTGAGCCTTTAGGATTGGTCATCTAGTCATAAAAGTCAATTTGAGTCCATGTCATGTATGAAGGACCCTTCTTGAGCATGTTACATTTTGTATGAGTCGTTAGATAAGTATAAATAGCCCTCCAAGACAAGCACAAGCATTTCCCTTCAAGTTGGCTTCAAGATGGAATTAATAAACTCCTCCAACAGACATGTTGGCTCACCCTCTTCAAGTTGGCTAATTTGAGGGGGAAACAACTATAAATAGGGTTGCTCCGCATCACTTCTAGCACACAAATTTTCGATCATCATCAAGTGTGAAGTAAAAGGTGCGAAGTACAGCAAGGAAGCTTATTATCAAGCGAAGGAGAGAAGAGTATAATCCGAGCTCTTTTTTGGTTTGTTTTTGGGTTTATATCATCTACACATGTGAGGCAGCAAGAGTTTAGTTACAGCAGAAGAAGCCAAGAAGAGTAGCAGTCCTCTTGGGTAGCTGAGTTGGAAGAAGGTCAAGTGAAGAAGGGAGGTCAAGACAAGCTAGAAGAAGACCCTATCCAAAGCGAAGAAAGTTAAGGCATAAGATAATGTCTTGTACATGAGCTAGGACATTAATTTTAGGTATGTTCTATGCTAGAGCAATTTATTTAATTTCTTTTTCCATATAAGCAATCACATCAGCATAAAGTAAATTGCAGATAGAACATGAATATAAATCGCAGAAAGCAAGCCAAGACAAGAGGACACAAGATGTGGCGCTAGCCAAGGACAAACCCCACAATGTGTGGGGAAACCCTTGATCAATTCTTATTTTATGTTCTTCAAAGTTCAGCAGAGAAAGACAGAGAGAGAGTACATTTACAACAGAAGTCAACACTTTGACTTGTCTAGATCTAAGCATAGATCATCTCCTATAACGATGAGATCAGTTGAAGACATTCTACTTCAAATGATACCTATCATCGCACTGCATCTGGTCCTCTAGTTGCACCAGTGCATACTGCACCATGCTGCACTAAACATGATAATCATCATGTTGCCCATACTAATATGCATCATCATCATATTGTTGTCCTTACAGATGTGTATCTAGAGAGTAGGCCAAGACAAGGAATGTCCCTTAAAGACTCTTGCCTTCACAAGTATACTTGAGACAGCATATCTCCATGACTGTGCATAAGGTGTCTACATGACAATGTATAGATGTATCCATGACCTGTATATAAATGTTGCCATGGCCTGCATATAAATGATTCCATGTCCTGTATATAATTTCCATGGCCTATATATAAATTCCATGGCTGCGTATATGTATCTCAATGCCCTGCGTATAAGTCTTCTCCTTTACAGTGTTAAGGGCATCACGTGGCTGTAGTTTAGGGTTACATAATGATGTCATCTTCACACTGAGATTGGCAGTTACAGGTCTCTCATGGCTGCGACTTCCTTCTATGATTATGTTGATATGTCTCCCATGACAGCGTGAAGATGCCACTATCTTCATTTGCCTGTGGATCTTTATGTCCTACATATGTGTCTCCATTGCATGCGGAGACTGCATTTATTCCTTCCTTACTACGGCTTGATGGCATATATATTCCTGCGGTTAGGCTCCACTACAGTATATAAGCTAGGGCTGCGTATAAGTGTCAACATGTACATCGTGAGCATTGACTGCAGACAGCATGAAGATTGACTACGTACAGCTATCTCTCATGATTGTATGAAACCAGCGTGAACATTGAGATTGCATGGTAGTGTTGTGCGCTGTATGGACTGGGTATAGCGTGGTTCCATATTGCGTATATATGTGTGGTTCCATATTCATGACTGTGTATAAATGAACGTGAACAGCGTATAGATATATAACATGAACAGTGTTTGATATATAACATGAACAGCGTTTGCATACATATGATTCCATGCACAGCGTATAGGTCTTACCATGAACGGGCCTATGCTATCTGCAGCATTTTCATCACATTGACTGCTACTTCAATCTCGACATTGCCAGGACTGTGTTTCATCATAACGCCACAGCGTTCAATATGACTGTGTTTCACCATAATGCCACGGCTATCCAGATTACACGCTCCATGTTGTTCTACGCTGCCAGATCTGTAAGCAATGTAGATTTCATCTTGGACTGCATTATGAAATCTTGAGCCTTCCTGTTGCTGCGTATTTAGTGACAGCTTCTAGGGTTTCTTACATAGCAGTGTTTAGGTCTAGATCATTATGCTATTGCGACTAGGGCATCATAGCAAATACTCTTAGCATTTTCTCCTTCTCCCAAAACCCAGACGTGGAGAAGAGATCACATGAAGAGTGTCTAAATGACTTCAAATCCTCTTCTATTTATACCAAAACATATAGGTTCAACAGACATGACGTTTGGGCTTCTTGAGCCTACATAAGTTGCTGGTCGACTAGATAATAAATCCATAATCAAAATAAATTCATATCTCCATAAATACTTATCGGAATCGGATGATCTTTGGATCAATCCTACACCTCTCAATGAGAGGGATCCAATAAAAATATCAGCTGCCATAAATAATTTGACCCACATGGAGTTTGGCCCTAGTTGCCAATTTTAACACTCCCTCTCAACTAGGGAGAACTCCATCTGCTGATCCATATGTCCCACTGTACTATCTCTGCCATCAGCGCCCTGCACTGCTCTGCCTAGCTCTGCTCTGCTCAGCTCTACTACCTCTGCTAGCTCTGCTCAGCTCTGTTGGCTCTGCTAGCTCTATTCTGCTCAACTTTGCCCTGCTCAGCTCTGCTGGCTCTACTCTACTCAACTCTGTTGGCTCTGCTAGTCTGCTCAACTATGTTGACTCTGCTAGCTCTGCTCTGCTCAGCTCTGTTGGCTCTGCTCTGCTCAACTTTGCTCTGCTGAACTATGAAGAAGAAGAATTGATCGAGAATGTCTCATACCATTCTCTACTGACCCGAAGTCAGTCTCAGAGTGCATACCACTGGTCCTAGACCAGTCTCAACCGACCCAAAGTCAGCGTCATAGTGGGTAGCACTCCTACCACTGTTCCCAGACCAGTATCATCAGTCTCAGAGTTTGTACCACTGGTCCTAGACCAGTCTCAACCGACCCAAAGTTAGCGTCATCTTATGTACCACTCTTACTAGTCCTAGACCAGTCCTCCACTGACCCGAAGTCAGTCTCAGAGTATGTACCACTGGTCCTAGACCAGTCTCAACCGACCCGAAGTCAGTGTCATAGTAGGTACAACTCCTACAATTAGTCCCAGACCAGTATCATTGATCCTAGATCAATGAAGGTCACGAGGATGTATCGTACCATCCTCCACTGACTCAAATTCAGTCTCAGAGTGTGTACCACTGGTCCTAGACTAGTCCTCAATCGACCCGAAGGCAGTGTCATAGTGGGTACAACTCCTACCACTGGTCCTAGACTAGTATCATTGATCCTGGATCAATGAAGGTCATCCTAGCATAGGGAGTATGGTAGATACAACGATGTGTCCATCAGTACTATTATGGCCCCTATCCTCATTTCCCTACTCATTGATCAGATGAGAGGTACTTCCCATGAGTCCTAAACTGCATGGGTAGGATGCCTCGACAAGAGAACTTAATCAATCTTGTCCTCATAGGAGAACTTATCATCCTGCTACACAATCGCCATGGAGAACACATCATCCAGGCCTCACAGGAGAGCTAATCATCCTCCTACATAATCGTCATGGAAAACACATCATCTGGACCTCACATGAGAACTAATCATCCTGCTACATAATCATCATGGAGAACACATCATCCATACCTCACAGGAGAACTAATCATCCTGCTACATAATCGTCATGGAGAACACATAATCCAGACTTCACAAGAGAATTAATCATCATGCTACATAGTGATATCCAAAAATCTCACTGAAGAGATTTCATAACCAGACTGCCTCTCAGGTAGTCATGCTAGCAGCAATATACTTTGCCTCGGCAGTGCTCAAAGCCACCGAATTTTGCTTCCTACTCATCCAGGATATCGAAGCAGATCCCAAGGAGAACCAACACTGAGAAGTGCTCTAATGATCCTCCACACTGCCTACCCACTCAACATTTGAAATATTTCGGCAGTGTATCTCAATCCATGAGAGATTGTGCCCTGAAGATATCTCAAAAAATTCTAGGCACCAATCTAGTGAAGCTCAACCAAATATGAGATCACCATACTAACTACAAAACATATGTCCAAACGGAGGTTCAACAGGAACATCAACGCGAAGGAGTTTATGAAACTCAGAGGCATTTCCCAAATCTGGTTCGACATCATTACCATATAACTTCTGAAAGTTAAGGTCCTTAAGGGAGTCATAGGCTTCCAGTTTATCTTTCCACATTCAGAAT
The DNA here is from genome assembly GCA_000404065.3 of Pinus taeda. NCBI lineage: Eukaryota > Viridiplantae > Streptophyta > Pinopsida > Pinales > Pinaceae > Pinus > Pinus taeda. Next base: position 426,793 of record APFE031331680.1, on the reverse strand, counting down.
CCAACTCCCTCTGTCTTCTACAAATGAGAGGGTCTGCACCTGTTAGACATAGGTGTCGGTATGAGAGGTCTATCATCCACAACCTTCGGATGGTTTGGATCGATTTCACTCCTAGTGAATCTCAGCTTCATCAGACAGCTGTTGATCCTCTCATACTATGCCCAAGGTGTTTTTCTTCAAGCCATAAAGGCCTTTCTACCACATGCATACGTGAGATTCCCGATCATGAATCTCAAACTCCTCGTGTTGTTCCAAACCTGTGGACCTGTGGCATGAGGGGTATAGTCCCCTTATAAGATTTTCCTTCGGTACATCTCAGACATGTACCTTCTTGTTCTTTTTGAATTCAGGCATCCCTGTCACCATCTGACACACAGACCTTTGGTGTTGTGTCAATGGACATGGTCCCTAGTGGACTTCCTGCAACTTGATACAACCATGAACTCAAAAAAACATCTTTGAAAAATATGTTTTCAAACACGTACCTTTCCATCGATGAGTGCCACCCTAAACCTTTGACTTCCATTTCTGAAATGGACACCAGGTTCTTCTTGTGATTAGGTACATAAAAGTGTTTCTGTAAATGAATCAAGTTACCCTCATTCAATTTAGCGGTAACATTCCCTACACCCATTTTGAGATAGGTGGTATCGGCTCCAAATATAATACCATGCTTATTTATCCGATGAAGTGCCTGGGGTTCCTTGCTTTGAAGAGTCAACCATTTCTCCTTGATGAACTGTATTACCTGTCATTCCCTTGACCTTGGAATGATTTGTTTATCTTCATCCAGAGAAGTGTCTCTGCCATTTAGACACTCCTTTTGACTTCCATTGCTGAAACGGACACCAGGTTCTTCTTGTGATTAGGTACATAAAAGTGTTTTTGTAAATGAATCAAGTTACCCTCATTCAATTTAGGGGTAACATTCCCTACACCCTTTTCGAGATAGGTGGTATCGACTCCAAGTATAATCCCATGATTATCTATTCGATGAAGTGCCTGGGGTTCCTTGCTTTGAAGAGTCAACCATTTATCCTCGATAAGCTGTATTACCTGTCATTCCCTTGATCTTGGAATGATTTGTTTGTCTTCATCAAGAGAAATGTCTCTACCATTCAGACACTCCTTCGCATAATGGCCGAACTTATTGTAACCAAGGCATCTGTCTTTCCTTCCACCCTTAGATCCGAACTTCCCAATGAAGTGATCTTTAAGTAGGCCATCAAAACCTTATGTTGCACCATTATGATAATATTCTCTGCTTCGACTTCACCCTGGGTAAATAATGAGGAATCCATTGATCCTTTTGTCTTGTTCCAACTGTATTCGGTGATTGCTGTTTCACTTTTGCTTGGGCATTGTCTTCACCTCAGCTCTGATACCATGTTATTTTAGGTATGTTCTATGCTAGAGCAATTTATTTGAATTTTCACAGTTAGCTCATTATATTTTCCATATTAGCAATCACATCAGCATTAAAGTAAACTACAGATAGGACATAAATATAAATCGCAGAAGATAAGCCAGGACAAGAGGACACAAGATGTGGCACCAACCAGGGACAAACCCCACAATGTGGGGAAACCCTTGATCAATTCTTCTTTTATGTTATTCAAAGTTTAGTAGAGAAAGAGAGAGAGAGATAGTACATTTACAATAGAAGTCAACACTTTGACTTTTGATATCTGCATGAGATCAATTGAAGACATATAACTTCAACTGATTCTCTAAGGTGAATCCTTCACCTATCATAGTGTTGCCTCTCGTTCATTTGCAACACATAACCATGTGACACCATGCTGTATTGTCACATGTGTTAAACATTGATGACTAAGTTGCTTTAATCTTCATGCTACTCATCATGCTGCATCTTCCATGGTCTTATTCATCTTCAAGCTACCCATGCCCATGCTCATATCATCATGCATCATTATGTTGCCCATGCTCATATCATCATGCTGCTCATAATGCTGCCCATACATCAAGCTGCTCATGATATCATTATGCTGCCCATGATCTCATATCATCATGCTACTCATAATGTTGCCCATACATCAAGCTTCTCATGATATCATTATGCTGCCCATGATCTCATATCATCATGCTACTCATAGTGCTGCCCATACATCATGCTTTAGTTCATATACATATCAGCCTTAGCTGCTTGCTATGGCTTGCGGCCTAGCAAGGCAGCTAGGCTATAGTTCCATAATCCTCTACACAAACATGATGTCATTAGCTTCCTTGCACACAGTCCTCTCATGCCCAAATAGTCCTTGAATATGTCACGCTATCACCTACAACAATGTGAAATTATGACACCTGTTTAGATGATTGTAATAGGTCTCTTTGCTGCTCTTAGATATCTCCATTGACTGTGAATTAGGTATCTCCATTGACCTGCTTGGACAGTGTATATGTTCCTCCATATGTGACTGTGTTTTGGGCTGTTGACATCATCTTGAACAGTGTATAAGTGACTGCTTTTTAGGTCTCCATGAATAGCGTATAAATCCCAGCGTATAAGGTCTCCATGGGCAGCGTATAAATCCTAGTGTGTAAGGTCTCCATGGACTGTGTATACGTGCCTCCTTTTCTGCATAAAAACCTTCGTTGGTTGTGGCCTAGGGCACCCTTAAATGCGATGGTTAGATCTCTCCTTTAGGACTGCGTATAAAGCCTTCTAGGACAGAAGATTGGGGCATTCAATCTGTGTCTTGAATATTTCATTTACTGCGGCAAGATCTCACTCAATTGTGGCTAGGATCCTATCCTTCATGACTGTAATTTAGGGCTCCATTAATGACTAAGCTTAGGGCAACATCCAACATATATTTTAGGTTTCCCTTCTTCTCCAAAAACCCAAGACGTGGACAGGAGGAGAACACATGAAGAGGATGTGTGTTACAAATGATTTCAATTCCTCTATATTTATACTAAAACGTAGATGATGAATAGACACGACTATTGGGCTTCTGAGCCTACTCAAGTTGCTGGCCGGCTTGATAATAATTCCATAATCAAAATTAATTCATATCTCCATAAATACTTATCGGAATCGAATGATCTTTAGATCAATCCTACACCTCTCGATGAGAGGGATCCAATAAAAATATCAACTGCCATAAATAAGCTTACCCACATGGAGTTTGGCCCTAGTTTCCAATTTTAACATGGGGTAATTCCCTGCTCTTCCTTGTTGCTTTCCATGTATGCGCTCCCACCATTTCTTTGGCTAGGTTTAGCTTATTTAGGATTATTGCTTTCGATGGTGAGGTCTCCCTGTCCTCTTTGTACCATTCTTCTGCTCATGATTAAACACTCTTTATTCAAAGACTTATTGTAGCTTTTCTCCATTGTTTATCATACGAAAAGTAGGTTCTTATTCAATGTTGGCATCAACAATGTATCATCAATAAAATTCTTCTTTCCATTCAATGTTGGGATTTCCATTGTACCTTTCCTAACTTAAGAAGCACTATCATCACCAACTATTACTTTACACAGATAATTGTCATTTATTCTAGTGAATGATTCTCCCAAGTGTCATATATGTTGAACATCTCAAATCAATATACCAAGCCTCATTTTCTTTATTGTGTGCATCATCAAACTTGATTGAAATGAATTCTCATTCTTGGTTTCTTCAACAAATGTATGGGCACTTTTATGTTCCATGTCAAATGATTTCACATAGCACATTGTAATATATCTCAATTGACCAAAATTGTGACAATACTAAAACTATACTTAATGTCTTTGTTGTGATCCATCTCCTCATCTTCCTCTTCTGCGTGATCCTTCTCTCCTTCTTCCTCTAAATTGACTTGGACTTCATCCTTTTCCTCTTGAGGTGGATGTGTTTCCTTGATAATTATTGCAATTTTTTCGATATTTGTTTTAATTATGATAAATTTGATTATGAATTGTGCTTCATTTCTTCCTCATCCTCGATACCTTGTGAAAAAAACATTTTCCGTATGCTCACTTGTAGCATCAACAAATATCAAATAACCACCCAATTCATCAATTTTAATTGTAATTAGATTTTTATTGACCATTAACTGGTGGCAACAGTTTCAAATTTAGGCATAAGGCTTTTTAAATTCTTCTCAAGCATCCTTCTTTTTGAAACCTAGCAACCTCATTTGAATGACATGATCTTGTATTTGGGTCATATATTCATTCATTGATTCATAAAAACGATGAAGTTACATTTTGCACATACACTACAAGAGTGTATTCTTGAAAAGAAACCATAAAAGACTTTATAAATTACCCTCAGAAGATAAAAATTGTAAAAATACAACAAATATAAGACATGGAGCCCTCCAAAAACTGAAGATTTTTCTTAGCTCGTGTAAAAAGGAAAAACCATCATATAGGGCCAAAAATCGTATATAGACAACAAGAAATCCATAAATACAACTCAAAAGTTCACTGGCAAGCAAGCATTGGGACCAAACCAGAGAAACGAACGAGTGAGCATAAAGTGGTGTATAAAGTGATGCGACAATGAAAACCATAATAATCATAGTGCAAAACAACTTCAAGGCAAATGGCTGTAAACCCCATTTGGAGAAAACCCGCATCAACTCACAAGCAACGTAGGAGGTAATGAAAACCATAGGAGGGTGATGTTGGAAAAGGAAAGTGAGGGGGTGACGATAAACTGCAACGATTGAAGTGCATAACATATAAAAGGCAAACAACAACAAACCACATATGGACAAAAACCCCCAACAATAGATCACGAGTAGTGTAGGAGGCGACGACAATGACTAGAGGCAAATATTTGCATCTGGGAAATCATAGGATAATATAGGGAAAAAATAAGACAACGACGATTGAGATGAAATAAACCAACAGCCAAGCCCGCACAACAACATGCAAGGTGACGAGATCCACACTAGTGGGACAATGGAAACAAAGATTGTGAAACACAAGCATTACGTGCATTTGATACCTAGGCCATAGGGTTTTCAATTTAACAACTAATACTCCATATGTATTCATTAGTATATTCGAATTTTGTTTAAATGATTCTACTACATTTATTCTTGGAAATATAGATTCATGAATTTCATTACATATCAAAGAAAATGCTTCATTATTCTTCTTTATAAGTTCTTTGAAATATTGCTTTCTTGCAACATCCAACACTTTATAGTCTTCATCAAAATAAAATTCATACCCATTTGTTACAAGCTCCTATAAATCTTTATATACAAATATGGGTTGCAATATTTTGCACTGGTAGAAATAGTTTATGCTTGTGAGTTCAGGTTACACAATATTACTTGTTACCATTAGAAATGATAAAGAAAGGATGCCAAATCAACACAACTTGTCCCAATTCAACTTGAGATGAGAATAATTGTCCCCAAAACAACACTGAACCACCACCAAAATATATTTTTATTAATTTTGAAAGCATAAAGAACATTAAAAAGCTGAATAATTTCAAGAATTACAAGCAAATCTCCTTCAATCCAATCTCTCTTAAGGAGAGGTGAAAGGTGAACTTGTTTACATTGTCCCAAGATTTTTACGAATTAGAATTGTTGACATTCACAGTCATTTAAATCCACTAAATTTTTTAAAGCACCATCATAAATTTTCAAAAAATATACCTCCCATTTAACAACTCTAATAATGAGTTGTCATACATGAAATCCAATAGAAAGAAGATGTTGCGTGCTTTGATAAGATGAAGACTAAATTTAATTTATCAATGGAGTGAGAAAAAGGAGGATGTAAGATACTAAGCGCTTCTAGGATGTAAAAGCTCAATTGTAACAAAGAAGTTTTGTTTTGAAAAGTGAAAAAAATCACAGCTAACAACTTAGGAGATATTTGGCAACACATATTCTGTTCTATAAATGCAAACTTCTGTTTAAATTATGGAGAGATAAAATCTTAGAAACAACCTCAAAAGAAACAAGAACAAAATTCCTTATGATCCAATGGGATATTTAGATCACTAATTGAACGAAAGAGTGAGTGGCTTATGCTTCTCTTGCATATGTCCATATGCTACTATTGGCCAAAATTTTGAACGAAAAAGGCCAATAGAGAGGTCATGTGATCCAATCTTGTAAGCAACTGTACACTTTTACCTCTAATTTTGTGTGGTCTAGATTTTGTGTGCTACAGGTCTATACCTTAGCTTTGTTTAGATTTAATGTGATAATGTCCATATGTAAGTTATCAATAATGTGACACAATGGTTTTTATTCTACCTCACAATAATGAATTATTTTTCCATGTAACAATATCCATAACACCTTCAACAATCAAAACTTCTCCACCAATAATTAACTTATAAAAACAAGAACAACAAATACATAGCAAGTCTTTATTAGATACATAATCTTTTTATAATAACATAACTTTCTTTCATGATAAAAAATAAGACTTCATCTCTCAAAACCTCACAACAACTTAACTCTAATATGAAATGAAGAAATATAAACCAACATTAATAAAGGTACATAAAAATTCAACCATATAATAACTCAAACATTTTCATTATAAAAAATATATATATTTATACACTGGGAAGAATCAAGTCCTATAATCATTCAACAATCTCTTCACTCTTCACTCCACTAATATTATATATATTTCAAAATATTTCTTCGATATATAACAATATTAACAACCATTGAATCTAAAATAATATTAAAGAATTATCAACCCAACATTACATACATGTATCACTAAAAAAACATAATTTAAAAGTGTCATGTCACAAATTCTCTAATCACTAGTAAACCATAAGTTTATGTCCAAGTATTTACATATCATATGTTTTGTCGTTTGTTCAAGTTATTAAGTAAACATCCAAACCATATCCACTTATTTATATATCATATGTTTTGTTGTTTTGTTCAAGTTATTAAGTAAACATCCAAACCATATCCAATTATTTATATATCATACGTTTTGTTGTTTTGTTCAAGTTATTAAGTAAACATCCATTAATCGTAATATAAATTGAAGTTGTTGATTGAACATTTATTAATATAGGAATAGGATAACATACAAATTATATGGCTTTTCAGTTTTTAAATTTTTAATTAATTAATTTATTAACCACATTTGTTGGTTCGAAACACGTCGACAAATGTCTTTTTCATGTGATTTACGCTGAAGCTCTTTTTATAAATAATTAATTTATTTTTATTAAATTTTGATGATGCAAACCTTGTTTAAATTCATTTATTATTTAAAAAAATTGTATATTTTGAGGGTACAAATTAATTCAGTAATCTCAAAAACTCTTACTACATTGATATTATGCAATCTATATATCTATAATTTGCAATTTCATTAAAAAATATATAATTTTTGTTGAATTCTATAAAAAATCATTGACTTAGCTTTTTGTTAATTTCAGAAGATGAGAATGCAAACTTGTCATCTTGTTGTAGCAATATATATTTATATTCAATAGATGTTACATATGCCATATCAATAAATTTGACAAATAATTTGATTTGTATGGCTCAATGACTTAATTTTTAGGGTTTCATGTCAATTGATATTTAAATGTGGGTTGTTAACATGATGATACTACATCTCAACCACCAAATCACAATGTAAATAACACATATACATTATGTTTTAAATTGGATCTTTAACTAATACATTAATGTATGACCTTAAAAATAAAGTAGTGACAATGGGAAAGGTACCCACTTTTATGCTACATTACTAGTGAATAATGTTGTGAGAGAGAGATTTGACCACAAATCAATTATATTGTAAAATGTATCTTTTTTTGTATATAAGGTTGAGACTTCCTTTATATCACAAGAGGAAAAATATTGATTGTGAATATGGTAGAGAGTTCTCGTTGAGGTGTTGTTGACGGTTTTGGATATCGCCAACATATAGGGGATCTCCTCGACATGAAGTCCTAATTAGACCTCACACTATTTGGTGTAGGAGTCTTATCCGGAAATACGACCCAACTACTGTTTACTTAAAGGTTTTCCTTGTCTTAAGCAATTAGCATGAGAGATAAGCGGGCACATGCTTTTAAATGAGAAAGAAAGTGTACCTTGTGAATGTTAAGTTGTAAATGTATCAAGGTTCTTTCACTGTAAGGGAGAGAAAGTGAGTCTCTAAAAGATAAGTAATAGTACTAATCAAATGGAGACACATGCACATAAACGAGAAAGAATCATTAGACATCAAGTGAAATAGTTCACATAGATGCAACGATCGTTAAAATCATTACAATACATTTCCAACAAGTTTAACACCAAAGTCACTGAAATAGTTCAATTCCTTAAATGCATGCGAAAGCCAACATGAGTCATAAACATTAGAAGAGTAGTATTTAAACACCCACAATCCATGCATGAAAATGTGTTGGCCAAATGGCTTCAAGTATTAAGCAAAAGTTCCAAGATACATAAGTACAATGAACATCACTAGCTCCCATAGTGGAGTGTTAGAGCCACTACTTACTTCCCAAAATTACTATCTCTCTCTCTCTCTAATGCCTTGTGGGGGAAGCCAAGATTAAATTCCTTTGCGTGAGTAATGAGGATCCTTTTATAACTTGAGGTATGACCTTTCATATCCTCAAGACTCATGACTTTCCAACTTCTAATGACCTTTGGACTTCTATAACTCATAGACTTCCTAATGACCTTTGGAATTACAAATGACTCTTAGAATTACTTGTCTTTTGGACTTCTATATATGGCTCTTTTGTCTGTACATGACTCCTGGACTTCTACTTCTTTGTATTTACAATAATTTCATGATTACATCATAACTTCTATATCATCATGTGATGAGGACATGACAAGTACTAACATCGATGAATTGGACTCATAGTGACTGATTACATGGACTTTCTTCAACAGGTGACAAGGCTACCACTCATGTATTCGATCTTGCATGCAACTTTCATGTTTTTGATGTCTTCACCCTCCATAGGGTCTTTGATCACGTGGAGTCCTCTAGACTGCTTCGATCATCAAGATCTCAATGTGTTCTTTGTTCTCAAATTCTTCCTTTGACTGCCCTCTTTGCCCGATCTTCTTCATGCACCTTGGCCATGTTGTTCTTGAAATACCTGTAATTGAATTCACTCATGGTAGGCAAACATCAGCCTAAAAAATCTCCTATGCTAACATGTTTCATTCATATTCCTTGTTCATGTCTTAACAATGCGCTTGGAAGGAGCAAGGAGAACTTTTAAGTGTAAGGGCGCACTTCAAAAGGCTGAAGTGTTGAAGAGATGAATATTTGGGGCTTCGGGTATGCTCATGCGCTCAAGAGGAGAGAGAAATAAGGGAGGGCACAGGTCATAGGTTTGAAGGACGAAGGAAGTACATTCAGGCTTTCCAAGTGCGTTGTGAGCTCAAGGGAGACAAGAAGGGCGTAGGGCGCACTGACGAAAGTTGTAGGGAAGAGGCTTCGAGTCTTTGGCGTGCGCTCATGCGCTCAAGGAGGCCAAGGAGGGTGCATGTCACATTGCTAAAGGTTTAAGGGGTTAAACTTTAGGGCTTCAGAGTGCACTCATGTGCTCAAGGAGGGCACAGTTCTTTGAGTTGAAGGAATGCACTCAAAGGAAGACTTGGTCTTTTACAAGGCGCAATTAAGAACAAGGAAGAGGAATGCTGCTTAGGAGTGCACTATGAACTCTTGGAGGGTGCAGGGCGCACTTATGAACAACAAAGGATTATTTATTAGGGCTTAAGAGTGCACTTTTATGCTCCTAGTCTTAATGGGTTCACTTTGCAACCAAAATTTATGTATCTGAAAGATGGAACAAGGGGCGGACACAATGAGTTTAGAGATGAAATAAAGTGTGATGCATACCAACTCATCAATAAAACTTAAATAGGCTTGAACAATGATAAATAGACATCAAAATGCTAGCTTAAAAACACTCCCCAAGTTTAACATACAAAGTGTGTATGACTGTGACCAAAAGTGTTGTTTTGCAACAAACAAAGATGTTATAACCATGAAATGCACTAGAGATGTTATAAACAATGCGATGACACTTAAGAATGATCAAGAACACTTGAAACATATAGAATGACTTGACATGACACTTTACGACCAAGGCGACACTTGATGTGGTAGTTAGGTAGGCTCCAAAATTTGAATGTAGTGAAATTTTGGAGGGTGTTGTAGTAATGAAAACACTTGGTGACACACTGGGTGAACTACTTCTCTACTTAGGAATAACTTTTCAGTTAAAGGGCCAACCCTTCAAGAAGTATTGATTCACCAATTGGATTACCTTGACTTCCCCTCTCAACCTGTTTGTATACATAACACCTCACTTCACTTCACTTGGTTCAAACACACAAAAGATATGCTATATCACAATTGTTTCAGTCTAGGAAAGGGTAATACGTGCGGTGACTTTAAGATATTCAGAGTATGAGTTTCATCTATGATGTTGCTTCATTGCCAGCAAGCCTGTGCAGTACCCCAATGGAGTCACTTTAGGAGCACAAACATTGCTTCACTTCCAATAGACTTGGATAGTACCCTAATGAAGTCACTTGCTTCACTTCCCTATGCAAGAATCCTTTCTCTTCGTTCACCCTTTATTTATTTATTTAAATGGATTGATCTTCAGCAATTATTATTTTCAACATGCGGAAGAGGGATCTTGACTTATTGAAAGCAGAGGAGGTTTCCTCTTTAGAGAAGTATTTATAAAACCTATGATATTGGTTTACTCACTTTAGATTTTCCTCTTATCCTTTTCTACTAGATTGGATAAGCATGTAAAATGCCAAGTTATGGAGTTTGGATATTAGAATAGGTACGTATCTAATAGGTTCCCTCAAGCTTTTCCTTTTGGATGTATCATATTTTCCGTTTAGACTTAGCTTAACCTATGGTATATTACCAAACAAAGGAGAAGAATAGACATATAGCCAAACATTGTGGTTGTCACATCTCCTCTTCATTACACCACAAATAATTTTCAAGCCATGCTCTCTTTCAAACAAGATATTATTTATGTATAATGACCAAGACAAAACATGATAGAACACAGTTTGACATGACACGCATAAGACTAACACAAACCACAAAGAAAAGAGATAAAAGAAAAGTTTGCACAGGAAAGCCAGCTTAGAGCTGCTATTGGAAATAACACTTCAAATCTTGGCCATTTATGGAAAGGGGGTCAGTGCTCCTAAGTATTTCAGCATGAAATTATTATGATCGATCTTTTCTTTGATGGTTAAGGGGCCAATCCATAGGGGTTCGAACTTCGTGTGTTTTCCTTTCTCTTTGTGGGATTTGTCCCACTTCAATACTAAGTCACTCACATCGAAACTCTTAGTCCTTGCAGACTTCATGTCAAACCAATGCTTAATACAGATTTTATGGATGATAAATCTTTCTTTGGCTTTGAGCCTTTCTTCCTAAAGATTAAGAAAATTATTTATCATGCTTTGAACCAGAAGGCAAGGTCTACCTTGGCACTCTTGGGAGAGTTGCAAGGCTAGTAGATATAGGTTCAGAGGAAAGATAGCTTCTTTGTCGTAAACCAGAAATTATAGTGAGGTTTTGAGGGAAGGCTTAGGAGTTACATGGTCAGACCATAAAGAATTTTCCAAAGCATTGCGTCAGTTCCTTTGCTCAAAGAAAATGGTTTTCTTGATTATGCGAATGAGATTTTTGTTTGTTGATTCAATTAAACCATTTCGTTGTGGGTAGTAGTTAGATGCATGCTTTAATACAATACCATTTTCTAATGCGAATTCATAAAGTTATAATGAAGAAAAATAAGTCGTATTATCAAAGACAAGAGATGTTGGCGCGCCAAACCTAGTTATAATGTTCTATTTTAAGAAGTGGATGACTTCCTGGTAATTAACTTGTCTTAAAGGAATTTATTCTATCCATCAAGTAAAATAATTGTCGTTGTTAAGATGTATTGGTGTTGCTTTGACGAATGTGGGAAAATTTCTCCAATAACATCTAGTCTCCGCTTTTGGAAAGGCTCTTTAACTGCTACTGGTAGTAGTGGGGCAGATGACTTCTGATCTTGCCTGACGCATTTTGGACAAGTTGGGCACTTGTGAGCATAAGCGTGAGCATATTTGAATAAGGTGAGCCAATAGTAACCAACCCTCATTACTTCATGTGTAGTTGTATCACCTGCATAGTGACCACCTATCGATCTTTTGTTCAGATCTTTTAGTACCTTCTTTGTGTCTTGAAGCTCAATGCATCTTAGCAAGACACCATTGTGGTGATTTCTGAAATGCACTCCAAGAATAAGCTAATAAGATAGATCTTTAATGAAGATTTCCCTATTTTGTTTGTTCGATAAATGTGTGGGCAAGGTGTCATGCTCTAAGAATTGTTGTATATCTGAATACCATGGCATTGTTGTGCTTGTCTGGAGAACTTGTTCAACATTATACATCTCTATTTCCTGCTCCCAACTTGAAATATCTTACTCGCGAGAATATCTCACTTCGGTTGCTAATTGAAATAGGCCACAACCCTTAATGGTATGAACAGGTTTAAACTTCATATCATATTTTTGCAAACAGGTCATCCAATTTTCCCTCTTCTCACCCATCTCTTGTTGCACAAAAAGTGTTTTGATTGCTGGACGAGGCACATATATGATTGTGTGAGCTTTAAGAATATAGGTCCTGAAATATTTTACTGCCGTATACACAACATAAGCTTGTTTATCAATTGCAGGATGACTTAGCTTTGACCCCTGTAGGCTAACACTCATGAAAGAAATAGGTCGCACGTTTCCTTCAACATCCTTCTGAGTCAGTACGGTTGCAATATATAAATCTGAAGAAAAAGTGTAAAATAAGAAATCATTGTCATAAATAAGACTAAATAATGTAGGTGCATCAACGATAGCTTGTTTAATTTGAGTGAAAGCATCCTTTTCCCTTTTGTCCCATTTATAAGTTGCATAATTCTTAATCATCTCATGTAATCATTTAACTATCTAAGCATAATCAAAGATGAACTTTCGAAGGAATTAATCCTCCATAAGAAAGATTGCATAGCCTTCTTGTTTCCTGGGAACGAGATCTGAGTTATATCTTTGACCCTTTTCCTAAGAGAGTGCTTTCTAACACACCAAAGATGTTTTTCTTGGGATTGAGAGAAATCCCATATTTGTGACACTACTCAAATATTTTCTTTAGATGACATAAATGATCTTATCTTATTTTAGAAAAAACAATAACATCATCTCAATAAAAAACTACACTTTGTACAATCAGGCCATGGAAAGCGATGTCCATTGCTCTTTGAATGTAGCACCAACAATGATAAGTTTGAATGGCATATGCTTAAAGATGAATATTCCCCACTTGGTCCTAAATGTGGTTTTAATATGATCCAGTTATACTATTAACACTTATTTATCGCCATAAAAACCATCTAGCAGTGAGAACATCTCAGACCCGGATATTATTTGGAGGATATGTTCCATGGATGTCACCAGGTAAATATATTTTTCTAATTCCTGGTTAAGATTACGAAATTCAACACATAACCTTATCTAACTTGACTTCTTTCTAATAGGGACCAAATTTAAAACCCAAGTAGAATGTCTAACCTTCAAAATGATCCTAGCATCTAATAACTTCCTCAGTTCCTTTTAAATAAGGGGTTCCAATGTTGGATGAACTTTCCTTAGCTTCTGTTGAAAAGGTTTCACCCCTTCTTTATGGGAATGACATGTTGGATGATATATGTATCATATGTCTTCAAATCGTCACGCATCCATGCAAACACATCTCGATACTGTTTGAATAGGTGAATAAAGGCTTATTGTTCTTATGGAGAACAACCTGTACCGAGGGTTACATATTTCAGATCTTCTTGAGTGCCCAAGTTGACTTGTGGATATGAACACTTCGAGCTCTGAGTCTTAGTTTTAATTAGTCCTCTGAACTAGTTTTGCAGGTCGCATAATTTTTCCACACTACACATTTAGGCATAGTGTTGCCTTTCATTGCATTAGATGTGTCCTGCAAAGCCTTGTCGTTATCATCCTATTCAATGGAACCATATTTAAATATGTCTCAATTAGCCATAAAATGAAGTATTTGTTGGTTGTCATTGAAAACATAAAAATTAGCGACATTGTCAGGCACAAACGATTTGTATATAATTTCAATAGAAAAACTATTTTTCGACAACGACATTCTAGCGGTTGCACTAGCTAATGCATCACCTGCAACATTTCTAATTCTAGGAACATATATAATATTAAAAGCTTTAAAATAATGAATCAATCACCATACCTCATGTTGGTAGTTTTTAAGATTTGGTAAAACACAGTGGATAAAGTTTTGTACCTGTCAAGTAACCACTTCTGAGTAACCAATTACCTTGAGCAACTCTATCTTTAGGTCGATGGCTTTCTTTAACCCAAGAACGAATGCTTCGTATTTAGAAATATTATTTGTACACTCGAACTCCAAACAACATGATAGGATGTACTTCTTATTGTGTGGGTCTATAAGTATGCAACTAGCTATAGAGCCATCCTCCGTTTAAGAACCATCGAAGTACATAGTCCATATATTATTAGCTACTAAATTGGTTCCTATAATATTATTACTATTACGTACATCTATATTATAGGATTCATTAGCACCAGTTGGAGTACAAGGAAGGAGCTCCAACTATTGATAACACCCATGATCAATTTCCAAGAAACAATTTCCAAAGATAAGGTTTGAAAATACAACAGGCTCATTATGACCCTCAAGTGGTGTCAAAGTTTATTTCATGTATGTTTCACTCTCCACCTAAATCTAGTTGTTTCTGCTCTTATCTAGAAGCCATAAGTGTGACCAATCTGTATAAAAATATCCTTGTAATTTAACTATACTAGTCTCGACTCAAGAGTATGCCATAGGCTTTTGGGATGTCCACAATTACAATGTTTATACATTGGTGTACTCAATGATCAGATGAAAAATGGATAATAACATTATGGAGTTCACCAATATCTTGGATGAGGGATCTATCCAGCTGAATGATTTGTGCATTGATTTTATCCCATTTAGCGTTAATTTTCTTAGCAACAAATAATGACATTACATCAACAGATGCACCCAAATTGACCAAACAATTATAGACATTGTAATTAAATATTTCAAAAGTTGACAAAAATGGGGGTCGAGATTGTTAACATCTAATGTTACAACATTAACGATAGGTTTCAGAGTTCTAGCAGACCCACCGAACTCCTTTTAGGAAGTAGAATCTTTATCACCTGATGAAGGCTCTAAGAAGGCTTGGACCAACAGTTCACGCTGGCCTACTATCTTTGCAATCTCAAAGATGAAAATATTGGCATCAACTCTCTTCAAATCTTCAACTATATTATAATCAATAACTTCACTTTTAGCTGGAAGTGTTGAAGTGTATGAAGGTGTATTTTTATTGGAGACTTCTGGAGTGATAGACTTGCTTTTGTTGTCAGTGGAAGTGTCCTTAGAAGCGGTAGCATTTCCAAACTTATTTTATGCATTCTAAGCATGATTAGTTGGCCGTGCAAGTATTATTAACAATTGCTTCTTTAACTCTTGTCTTGTCACTTCCTAGTAAAAAATGGGCCCTTTACTCATTAAATTAAAATTACCAGTTTGTTTCTGAGGAGGGGCTTCACTTTGTGGTGGTGCTTCAACACTCCTCTTATTAGTATTGAAAATGAAATCAAAAGTATTAACTGCATTTTCAATACTTGTACTTTCCTCATCTGCTATAGGTTCATTTGTTTCTTCTGTTTGTTTGGACTGCTCATCTGCTAGTAAAGTATCAACAATGTGTGTGGCCAGAGCATTCATGTTGTGGTTCCACTGTGGGCATGTTTTCTCTGAATTCCATTCTTGATGGAAGGAACAATACTTATCCATGCCTATACTTTTAATATTCAACACAATATTTGAACTCTGGGAAGATTTAGTCAGTTTATTGGTGTTGTTATTATTCCTTTTGAATGGGAAAGGCTTGGGAGGCTTGCATCTGGTAGAGGTCTCGCTTGACCTTCTCTTTAATTCTGAGACTTCATTAGCGAGTGATTTTAAAGATCTGGTCAAGCTTTCATTATCTACATAATCCTTTTCTTCATCCTTACTTGAAGAAGGCTGAGGCTTCTTTCCAGTCTCCTTGGAGTCTTTAGATTCATCATCATTTGTAATATCTCCAATGGCACGCAATTATTTGACCACAATGATTACTTCTGCAAAGTTTAGAGCTATTTTCTCCTTTGCAGCTCGTTTAACAAAAGAGGAAATGTTTATTGGAAAGGAAGCTGTATAATAATGTATAGTGATAGAACCATGAGGTTGCATGTATGGGGGGAAATTATTTAATATGTAGATGAACCTTTGATTGAAGTCTTTGAATTTATCTATTTCCCCTATCTTAATATTTCCGACCTCTTTTAATAACATGGCAGGAGTCTTGTCATCAAATAATTTCTCCAAAAATAAATTATTAAACTCCCTCCAACCATGGACTTAATTAATAGGTAGACTATGGTACCTTGTTGTTTCTCTACCTTCTAATGTAAAAGGAAAACTCCTACAAGCAACATCATCGTACCATACCTCTAACATTCGTAGATGCATGTGGAATCATCGATATGATCTTCTGCCTTAGTCTTCTTGTCAGGATCGAACTTTGATAGCGACTTCTCTGGATGTCTAGGAATTCTATGAAGGTTATTAAGAAGAGAAAGTGGCCCTTGGGCCATCCAATCCAAGTCTTGATTAGCCATTTCTTCGTCTCTTTTCTCCTCCTTCTTTGAATTTGACGAGCCTTCTCCTTCACCGTGTAAACCGTCGTTAAACTCAAAATCAGCTCTCGGTTATTCTTTGTCAGAAAGAACACTATCATCCTCGTACTCTTCGTGAATGGGTGGAAGTGGTCTTGTTGAACTATATCTTCTGAATACTCTGCTAACTCCTCAAGAGTGGTGAAAACCAAATATTCCAATAATGCAACCAACACACTAGTGCGAGTTGTTTCTTTCTTCTTAGGATAATGAGGAAGATTATGAGCAACAGGGAGTAAATCGATAGCTTTCGCAAACTGACGGGTGATAGGTCAAATCAATCAGAGTTGTTAGTAAGTAAATTCATAAGCCAACTCCACAATAGGCTTATAATACCCTCCTACCTCAAGAATAGGAGTTGGGATAGTGTTCGGGATATTATTTCCTTGTCCAAAAACTGAATGATTGCGATGTGAAAAGTTATCATCCATAAAAAAATGGGTTGCCCTCCTTCTAGCACCATAATGTTGATAGTACTGGATACCGCATACATACAAGGGATCTCCCCGATATGAGGTCCTTATAATACCTCACACCATTTGGTGTAGGAGTCCCATCCGGAAATATGACCTGACTGTCACTTAACAATTTTCTTTGGCTTAAGCAATTAGCATGAGAGATAAGCGCACACATGCTTTTGAATGAGAAAGAGAGTGTGCCTTATGAATGTTTAGTTGTAGATGTATCAAATTTCTTTCACTACAAGGGATATAAACTATGTCCCTAAAATATAAGTAAGAATACTAATCTAATGGAGGCACACACACATAAACGAGAAAGAATCGTTAGACATCAAGCGAAATAGTTCACATAGATGCAACGACCGTTAAAATCATTACAACAAATTTCCAACAAGTTTAGCACCAAAGTCACTGAAATAGTTCAATTCCTTTAGTACATGTGAAAGACAATATCAATCATAAACATTATAAGAGTAGTCTTAAAACATCCACAATCCATGCATGAAAATGTGTTTGCCAAATGGCTTCAAGTATTAAGAAAAATTTCAATGATACATAAGTATAATGAACATCACTAGCACCAATAGTGGAGCGTTAGAGCTGCTACTTGCTCCCCAAAAGTACTATCTCTATACCTCTAATGCCTTCTGGGAAAAACCAAGGTTAAAATTCCTTTTCTTGAGTAATGAGGATCCTTTTACAACTTGAGGCATGACCTTTCATATCCTCACGACTCTTGAATTGCCAACTTCTAATGACCTTTGGACTTCTATAACTTTTGGACTTCCAAATGACTTTTGGAATTACATATGACTCTTGGAATTACATGTCTTTTAGACTTCTATACATGGATATTTTGTCCATACATGACTCTTAGACTTCTACTTCTTTTTCTTTACAATGATTGCATGATTACATTATAACTTCCACATCATCATGTGATGAGGACATGACAAGTCACTAGCATTGATGACTTGGACTCATAGAGACTGATGACATGGTTCTTCGATAAGTGACAAGGCTGCCACTTATGTATTCTATCTTGCATGAAACTTTCATGTTTTTGATGTCTTCACCATCTAAAGAGTATTTAATCACATGCAGTCCTTTGCACTAAGTTTGATCATCAAGATTTCAATGTGTTCTTTGTTCTTAAATGCTTCCTTTGACTTCTCTTTGTGCCCCATCTTCTTCATGCGTCATTTCCATGTTGTTCTTGAAATACCTATAATTGCAATCACTAATGGAAAGAAAACATCAGCTTGAACAATCTCCTATTCTACCATGTTTCATGTAGATTCCCTGTTCATGTCTTAACAATGTGCTTGGGAGGAGAAACGATAAATTCTAGGTGCAAGGGTGCACTTCGAAAGGTTGAAGAGCTAAAGAGATGAATCTTTGAGGTTTCAGGATGCCCTCATGTGCTCAAGAGGAGAGGGAGAGAACAAGTCCAAAGGATGAAGGAAGGACATTCGGGCTTCCCAAGTGCATTATGCACTTAAGGGGACAAGAAGGGCGCAGGGTTCACGGATGAAGGTTGTAGGGATGAGGCTTAGAGTCTTCAGGGCGAACTCATGTTCTTAAGGAATGTACATGGTGCATTTTTGAAGGCTGAAGGGGTTAATTTTTGGGGCTTTATAGTGTGCTCATGTGCTCAAGGAGGGCGCGGTTCTTTGATTTTAAGGAATGCACTCAAAGGAAGACTTGGTTTTTTTCAAGGCGCAATTCGAAACAAGGAAGAGGAATGATGCTTAGGAGTGCATTATGCACTCTTGGAGGGTGCATGGCACACTTCCAAGCAATGAAGGATTCTTGATCAATGCTTAAGAGTGCGCTTTTGTGCTCCTAGCCTTAATCGGTTCACTTTGCAATCAAAATTTGTCTAAGTCTGAAAGATTGAACAAGGGGTGAACATAATGAATTTAGAGATGAAATCAAGTGCGATGCATACCAAATCATCAATAAAAAATAGACGGCCTTGAAAAATCATAAATAGACATCAAACCGTCAGTTTACCAACACTTTCCGAGTATAATGGACAAAGTGAGTGCGACTTCGACCAAAAGTGTTGTTTTGCAACAAACAAAGATGTAAAAAACCATGAAATGCATTAGATATGTTATTGAAAATGCAACGACACTTAAGAATGGTCAAGAACACTTGAAACATATATAATGACCTGACATGACACTTGACGACCAAGGTGACACTTGATGTAGTAGTTAGGTAGGCTCCAAAATTTGAATGTGGTGAAATTTTAGAGGGTGTTGTAGTAGCGAAAAATGTTAGGATATTCCAACACATAGGAAATAATTAAGTACAACTTGGTCTAATGTATAGTTAGGTAAAGCATGTTTCTTTAGAATGTAATTTTTGTAACTTAAAATCCGGCAGTCACGATATGTTCTAGACATGAAGTGATCCAACGGTTCATTCTCTCCTTAGTATTACTGACACTTGATATGTGGCTTAACACCTGATTGGTCAATGATCTCTATTTAAAGAGCATGGAGGGTCATTTTTTAGGTGACCATTCATCAGAGAAACTTATGTAAATTTTCTTTCTTTTACATTAATAAATTTCCCGAAGTGGCTACATTGGGTCAGGCCGTGGACTGTTTCCCTCTTTGAGTGTTTTAACCACGTCAAGAATACTAGTGTACTGATATGTGATCCGTTTGTGAGTGGTGTCATTTGGTGTTCTATCTAAGGAACTTACCCTGTAAATTCCTACATGGTATCATATCTATTCGAGGGCCACATCCATTGGTGATCCAAATTCGAAGCCGGTGCAACTGCATCTGACTGATGTTTCATAGATATAATGTTTCTGACCGCTTTCGGGATGATAGGATTGCTCTATTGTGTTAGGAGCATCTATTCCAGTGGGGAACCCCTTTCATTTCATGCGAAATGGTTTCTGGTGGCCCTAGCTATGTCATTTTTTAAATCTGGAGGTATACATTGTTTATTTGCAGTGATAGTTGTTAATCTCTCTGTTTATTTTGGTTTATAGTCCTCCATATTTTTTTTATTATCGGATCTATACCTTTCATTTCTGTGTATGCTCTTTGCCCCGCGACTCTGTGCGATCTGGGAAAATCAGAAACAGAAATGAAGTATTTTTCTTATGAGTATGCTCTTTTCCATTGTGCCTTAGTGTGATCTCAGAAAACAAGAAACATTGAGGAAAATATATAGTTTTCGGGCAAATTTAAGTTTAAGTTGCAAGGCTTGGATTTCTTTTGTGTTCATTTTGGTTTGTGTGGTTGTTTTTTGTTTTGTAGGAAAAAGTGGTTTTTCAAGTAAGCACGCACTCCAAAGCTTCAATGAGCAAAAAAAACCCTTATTCATTTCCAAAAATTACTAACCTTTTGAAGTAGCTCACTTGGTCCAAAGTTACTTTATGAGAATAAAGGTCTTGGGTTCAAGTTTTTTTTTGTTGAGTTTCTTTTTCAAAAAGCACATTAAACTCATGCGTTCTCACCCATTATAGAAAAATGAGTCACTTATAATTCTAAAGTCACTTTATCTTTTATTTAAGTTACAATTTAGTGGATAGTTCATAAAATACCATTGTAAAAGTGACTTTCACTTATTTATAAAAGTGAGTTACATAAAGTAATATTTTTTTTTAAGTGAACTAATTATATTAAGTTTGGAATTTGGGGGATTTTTTTTTTTTTTTAATATAACATTATCATTCACTTCCCAACATTCACGTAGTTCGTCGGAATTTTGAACAAATTTTCTTCAAAAAACCATAACTTATTCATCCGGAAGACGTTTTCAGAGTTGTTTTTTTAAATCGGCCTAATTTTTCGAGATCTTTCCATTCGAACACTTAGTTTCAGCATATGGAACTTCATTTTCTTTTAAAATGGAAATTCCATGCCTAGTTATTCTTGACATTACCAACTACTTTCAATGGCTATCCTAAATTGTGGATTTACTTAGAAGTAAAGGTCTTTATAGAATAGCCTCATGCCAAGAGTCTAAACCTAAAGATGAAGATAAACAAGCCAAATGAGAAAATAAGCAAGATCAAGCATGTGGGTTAACATGGATGTCTATTTTTCCAGACCTTAGATTCCATATCGTAGAAATTGATACCCTCAATGAAGCAATGAAACAACTCAATATTTTTTTTGGAATTAAAAATGAAATTAGAGCCCATCAACTCGAAAATGAGTTGCTTACATTGGACCCCAATAATTTTTCTTCCATTGAAGATTTTTTATCCAAGTTCAAGACCCTTAGAATTCTCTTGGAAGGTGTTAAGGTTAAGAAAGAATATGGTAGCCTTATCTATTCCTTATCAAGTTAGAACCAACCTACTCTGTGTTTGTTTCTAGCTTCCATTCTACTAGAGAAACCTTTATTTCTCAGGGACAAGACTACAAGTCCCCATATTTTGATGCCTTTTGTGATTCTTTAATAAGAGAACAAGAAAAACTCTTACATCTTGGTCTTCTTAATACTAGAAACTCTTCTAAGAAAGCCTTAGTAGCCCAACAACAACCAAGTTCAAAGAATCCTAAGAAGCAACATCCTAAAAGGAATGGTCCTAAACCAAACAAGGGTCCTAATCCATTTCAGTATCAAAATGAAAAATCAACTCAACAAAATGATAAGGCAACTAAAAATAAAGGGAAGAATACTGATAGACATTGCAACTTTTGTAATCATGATGTCCACTTAGAATCCAAATCCTTTAAGAAGATGGAATCCTTGGAATTAGCAATGAAGAAGCATAACATCCATTGGAGCACTCTTCAACTTCAACTTCATCTTCAAGAATAACACTTTCTACATGTGGTTGTCAAGAATCTCAGTCTGGTTATGCACTAAATGTATCTTCTTCTTCTCATTCTCATGAGTGATTCATTGATTTTGGAACTTCTTATCACATGGCAAAAGCAAAGCCACGTTTTCTTCTTTAAATGATTGTAACACCAAAAATATATATGTTGGTGATGATATATCTCTTAGTGTTGTAGGGACTGGAACTATTCATCTAGACAATGGTCAATTTAATGATGTATTATGTGTTCCTACCTTATCCTGCAACCTTCTATCTTTATATCAGATAATTCAT
Source organism: Pinus taeda (assembly GCA_000404065.3). Lineage (NCBI taxonomy): Eukaryota > Viridiplantae > Streptophyta > Pinopsida > Pinales > Pinaceae > Pinus > Pinus taeda. The sequence goes on along the minus strand of APFE031331680.1, from coordinate 404,394 downwards.
TCAGGTGAAGGTAAAACCGTTGAATTTTCACCTCATGATGTTGTAATTAAGGACCTAAGAGATCCTAGATAGATTTTAGCTACTAGTGTTGCTGATAATTCTACAAGTTTGTATAAGTTGAAAAAATTTGGGTCAACAACTCTTCCCTCTATATTTGTTGCTCATAATGATGAAGTGAGAAAATTTTGGCATGAGCGATTTGGTCACTTAAACTAGCTCTCCCTTCAAAATCTGTGTAAATAAAATGTGGTGACAGGTCTTTGTCATGCGGAAAGAGTTATATTTGCGGACAAATCTAACCTCCCTAGGAGTCTAAGACTCTCTAGTGACAAACAAACCAAACAAGAGCTATCCTTCTCTAAACACACAT